>PVLD010005959.1:0-105764 GCA_004027595.1 Dinomys branickii | reverse complement strand
CCTTCCCAGGATTCTTGCAGACAGGCCACTCAGGTGTTCCTCCCTGGGTGGAGCTCCTTCCCCCCTCACAAATCCCGTTGGGATGCCTAGCTAGATCTTCCCACCCGGCAGATCCCGCAGACCTTCAAGCTGCTTTGATGTCTCTCGCTGGGCTGAGCTTCTTCCCGATTTAGGAAAAACCGGTTAGAGCGCGCACTTAACTCACACTGTGATCGTGCAGACAGGAATGCCGTTCAGATGTTTCTCCCTGGATGGAGCTTTTTCCCGACTCAGAAATCCCGCCGGTCGTTGTTGCTCCAGTTCGCGCAGCGTCGCCTGCGTGGGTCGGATTCTGAGCGGGATCCCGGAACGCTGCCCAGTTTGGCGCAGTCTGTCCCAGTAGCGCGTTCTCTGCGTTCCCTCTGCTCCGATGCCTCCAACAAATCCTGGTTACAGCCGCCTCTGAGCCGGTCGGGTTCAGGAGCTGAAGCCGTTCTTCCCTCCGCACTCGCTCTCTCGGCTGTACATGATTTGAACCGAGCTGCGGCCCAAGCGCAGCACCGAACCCTCGGGCGCCCAGCTCTCAGGCTCTGCCCACTTCTCACGGCGCGGCTTCTCAGCTGGCCCTTTAATGCTCAGGCCGCGGAGAGCAGCCCGATCAGTTGGAATTTTGCATCCATGGACCGGGCAGCCGGGCGCAAAGGATGGGTCTCTGGGAGAGATTCCCTCTGCTGCTCACCTGGTCGCCATCTTCCCGGAACTCTGTTTAGAAAATTTTGCATGCCTGTACCTGGTAAACTGAGGAGCTACTTTAAAGATAATAATTTGCAATATAATAGACATGTTAATTTCCTATCCTCTTGTTTTAAGAGTCTGCATTTTTTATTGTTTTTCTGTCTCTGTAAAAAGATATGATGAGGGGGCTGGGGATACAGCTCAGTGGAATAAGCGCCTGCCTAGCAAGCGTTGGGTCCTGAGTTTGATCCTCAGTACCACCAAAAGAAAAAAAAAAAGAAAGAAAAAGACACAATGAGTAGTATATTTTTTCTTTAAGTAGAATTTTTTAAAAAAATACTATTCCCAATTTGTATCCTTTCATGGAAAGTTTTAAATTTCATAAACACAATTATAGTGTGCTTAGGGAAATCTGAGAAAGAGCATGTAGCTTCATTTTCTTAAAAAAAAATACCTTTGGAGGCTAGCTAGCTTTATGCAGATTCAGTTGCAATTTACACACCTTCTACGATTCCTACAGGAATGAACTGAAAAATACTGTGTTCCTCAAGTTATTTTAATATCTCAAAATAATGTAAAACTTGATATTGACTTGTACACATTTCCTAAAAACACTAAAATTCACCAGTAATAAACAGGTCAACTGATTGATATATTTGTCTTTGACTGAAACATTAGTTCTTCACTGAAAATATCTTAGGGGAAAAAGATACTGTAATTTGGTAAAGAAAACAAAGTCTGTCTTGAATATGATAATAAGTATCCATAATTAAAAGAATCAGTTTTAAAATTTGTCAGATATGAATATTTCAATATCCATCCTGGCTCACAGAGACATTCAACATGTCACAGGTTACTGACATCGAATTAGCAATTTAAAGATTTACCTTTGAAAAGTAACATTATGAATTCCTAAAATAGTGACTCATTGCAGTAAAATGATGTGATATTAGCCATAAAATGTTAAGCTATGGAAATATTGGATCACTCTGAAAACTGCCATTTAAAACATATTCACATGGGTTTAAAGCTGGTAATGTAACCTGGAATAAGAATAACTTTAAAGCCAACTGAGATTTTAACAAAGGTTATATTATATATACAATTTGGAATACAGAGCATTCATGGAAGAAAAATATTGCTTTTGAACTTGCCTGACTTTCAGTTTAAAGAGATTCAATTGTTCTCTAAGCACTAATTGTATTGTTTATTTTTAATAGAAATTATATTTCAAAATCATATATATATATAGAGAGAGAGAGAGTAAAGTAAATTTCCTAAAAATTGGGCTGTGCTGTCCTGTGATCCCATATGTTCATTAAATCTAGCATCCATTCTGACACTTAGGACCAAGGAAAACCTTTATTGGTTATTCTGCAAAAGGGAAGGATTTTGAAAAAGAATAAAACACATGACATTAAAATGCAAGAAGGAAAAAAATTGGCCTGGCTTTAATCAGTCTCAAATAGTCTTTCCTTTGTTATAATTGAAGCTACTTTCTTCTCTTTAATACATTTACAGGGATGCATTCATTTGGTTTTATGATGCTGCATTGAATGAATGGCAAGAAGAAAAAAACCTCTAAGCACAAAACGAAAGTCACACAATAAAGGGTCATGGAATTTACAAAGCACTGTGGCAATTTCCATAGCAATTTCACAGAGCAAAAACTGTACTACCTAGTATAACCTCTATTATATAAAAAACTTTAATAAAACAATCATTTTAATAGACTTTTTTATTTTAAAGAGAATGAAATAAAAAATAAAATAACAGCAATAAAGACAAGAAAACAATTTTAATAGACTTTTACTGACACAATTCTTTCTTTTAAATTGAGGGTTCATGTGCTTTGTATAGAATATTCACAACCAGGATCTAATTAAATTAAATGTATAGGGGCTGGGGATATAGCTCAGTGGAATAAGCGCCTGCCTAGCAAGCACAGGGTCCTGAGTTCGATCCCCAGTACCGCCCCCCCCCAAAAACACACACAAATTAAATGTATATATTATTTGATTTTTAATATTTATGAATTCTTTAGGAAATTTAGAGAAATAAAATTGGTATTTATTGTTATCATTGCTCATGTAGTGTGTATGTTATTTGGTAACCCTTTCGCCTATAATCATGCCTTTATACTAGTGGATGCTTAAGACGTATGTGTACAAAGATTCACCTTTTTGTCATTTATTTAATATTCATACTTTTTATGTCTTTACTCTCAGTTCAGGATTATGTTCAACATAAGCATGAGTCTGCACATTCATTCATCCTCATCATGCCCGTGCTCTAAGCTTCACATACAAGAATGATTCCTATGGACTGCACCAGTGCTTCCCGTCCTGTGCACCATCTGGGAAGAGACTTAGGAAGAGAGAACAGTTACGGCTACTCATTCTTGTATTGCTATTTTATTTACATATACTCATTGAAGGTGTGCGACTCTGAAAGATAACTGTGATTATTGATATTAAGACTCCTGCTGCAGATGGTAGCCCCTTCTCCATTTCTATCAGAATGGTGTAAAGATGAGAATACCAAAATAAATTGTAAGCAATTGTTATTCATCAACTGAGTCTGGACAGCCAGTGAAGCCCATTTATAAAGCAAATCCATTAATCATTGTTCAAAAAGATGAATAATAAGGTAATGTTCTCTCCAATAGTTTGTGTTAGGAAGCAATTTGCTTAGTCAGAAAAGCTAATAACTAAAGATCAAACAGAGATGCTGTACTTGAAGGACAGTGAATAGCTCTATTGGACACTTGAAAATGGAGATAAGAAATAGTGTGGGAGACAGGCAGAGGCCGCACATATATGACACTTCGTACAATGAGAGCTATCTCATTATATGTATGACGGACTGCAACTGCATAGTCTGAATTGTGGCAACATGTGAAAGGAATAGTTGATAGTATAAAATAGTAACAAAATAGAGCCAGGAATTTGTTAAAACAATATAGAAAGATGATAGAAACTAGAATAATATGAAATCTATTGCGAGAGATTCAAGCATATTTTTTATATATGAATCAACTTCCTAATGGGATATGCATTGTCATAATTTATATATGGAACTGTAGCGGGGTCATATATTTCCTCTGTCATGATCTTTTATACAAAAGTTTATATATGAATATATAATACATATGCATGTGTAGACTATATATATATATATATATATATATATCTTTGCACACATTTATACATGCACATATGTAAATTGACATATACAATATGTATGTGTCATAACCTTTGACAGTCTACTCTTCTATTCATATATGTTTTAACTTTGTTATTTTAATTATTCCATCTTCATAATAAAGCCTTGATACCTAGTGGATCAATTTCTCACTGCCTCCCCCCTGTTTCCATGTTCCTGTCCCTTCCTGCCTGCTCATACAGATACATGGGGAAGGGAAACGCAGGGAGAATATCAGGATCTACATGAATTATCAACAAAACAGAACTTTAATGACATTTTACTACTTCATAGAAAAATAATAGGTTACATATCTTTTTGTACCATCCTTTGATATTTAACTACACTTATTCTAAGATGTCATTAATAAATTTTGTATACATTTTAAAATTTTCAGTATACATGATTATTAATATACAGATGTTTCCCTATGTGTTCAAATTTAGTCAATTATGTAATTTTAAGACTGCTCCACATTTCAGTAAAACTTATTTATAGGTCATGGCATAACAGTTTTGAGCATTATAAAATTCAACGTATAGACACTATATTTTGCATTTTTCATTTGAACTAATCTACCATATCAAAATTTTCTTGCTAAGTGGACAAGATTCAAAAATTAAAAGCAACGTACTACAGCTATATATGCACACCCATGTTTATGCAGCAGTTTATAGCGGCTAAATCTTGGAAATAACCCAAATACCCATCAACCAAAGACCTGGTTTTTAAAAAATGTGTTGTTTTTACTCAGCCATAATGAAGAATAAACTTGAGATGTTTCTAGGTAAATGATTGCATGTTGGGACCATATTCTGAAGTGAAATAAAGTGGACACAAGTGTGTAAATATCCCATTGTTTCCCTGGTGTGAGAAACTGAAAAAGTAACTAATGACCAAAATGTTGTTATCGGTCAACAATGACCAAAATAGATATTGTGAAGAAGAAAGAGGGACTAGGGAAAGTAGGAAGGGAAAAGGGAAACAGGATAAAAGATAAAAGAAGGACAGAACGGAAACAACACTCGGTAAATAAGGAAGGGAAGAGGAGCCGAAGGGCGGAAAAGGACTGGGGCACAAAGAGGAGCCGAGGTCTATCATGTACAGGTACAAAGTCCCTCTGATGAATATGATCGCTACTTGTACCTGAATTGTACCAATAAACTTAATAAAAAAGATATTTAAATTATATTTGGGAAGATACAATAACAGAAAAAGTCAGTGCCTGTAGATTTTTGAAGAAAATATATTTGATTTACACATAATTAAAAATTTGTCAATCAGCTTTATTATATATTTATTTATTTATTTACTAAGTACATAGTTGATTAAAGTTTAAAATTCTATTAATTTCTTTATTTATTTTTGGTACTGGGAATAGAATTTAGGACCTTGCACTTGCCAGGCAGGCACTTGTGCCACTGAGCTATATTCCCTAACGTTTAAAACTCTTTAACAAAGAAAAAAGGTACAAATTTCAAATCATTTACTTAGCTATATTTTTTCAATCCTGGTGTTTGCTTCTATTCTTGTTCTCTCACAGTTTTTCGTTGGTCACTCAAGTAAATTCCCTGATAGGAAAGTTATCACAAACTATTGTGTAATAAAGAGCAAAGGACATATAGATATAGAGGTCAGCTCATGCAGACAGATCTCTTGAGACTATTGACTAGAAAAAAAAAAAGTATGAAATGCAGCACAAGAATGTAATGAGCCAGACTGTTTCCTCCTTTCTGATTGGAGGGGTTGTATTTGGCCTTATGATGAGTGATTTTAGAACTGTTCTGTATACTGATCTGCAAATTGTTCCAGATTACCCAGAAAGCCTGGAAATAACCGAAAATATTGGGTAGAGGTTATAGTCAAAGTCAACCTGGAAGAACTAGGCTTTAAAATAAAAGAATGTATGTTTATTGGAAAGGTGGAAGAAAAAGATTCAAGTGCAAATGAAAGTGAATTTCTAAATTTTATAGTAACAAAAACTTGTTTTTCACTGAAAATCTACCTCTATGCAACTGCTGCTTTTCCTTATCAGTTCTGCCCTGCTGAGGGTGAGCTGTGGAAAGTAAGGCACCTGAAGACCTCTACATGTGGGAGGTGAGACGGGAGGACCCCAAGTTTAAGGCATACCTGGACAATGCTGTGAGACTCTCTCACAAAACATAAATGGCTGAGAATGTAGCTCAGTGGAAAAGAGCCTGCTTAGGGTGCAAAAGGCCCTAGGTTCAATCCCCAGTACCGTCAAAACTGGGGCAGGGGGTGGAGTCTGTTACATGCCTGAGAAGTCTAAAAACTAGAATGGATGAAACACACTCATGCATAGAAAGGTAATTAAGTCGTATGTAACCAAAGTGTGTGCCTCATCAAAGAAACTGGCTGAATGCATAGCAGTGGCATTTTCTCCACATACACATTCTGAAAAGGTGGCTTAGCTATAAGACAATGACAGCTAACCCAGAAACGACAAAACAGGCTTTGAAAGGATACCAGTGAAAGCGGCGGAGGGGGAACTGTTTATGTCTCATTTCATGCAGGTCCAGAAGAAGGCATTGCAGACCACTGTTGCACTGAAGGAAAATATTTGTCTTCAGCCCTGGTGGAGTCACCCACGACAGCTAGAAGAATTGAAGGAGGCAGAAAGGGAAGGGAACAGGAAAATGGAAGCCACACGGGCTTTCCTGATCACATCAGCTTCACCTAGTACAGATTCCATCTGGAAGAATAATGAGGAAAGTCAAACTCTACAGTGAAGGGTGAGGTTTTGATGAACTTATTGAAGAGAATATTTAATTTACTGAAACGAAGTTATGATTCATTAAATGATCATACACATTCACAGGACTCTATTAAATTCAAGTTACCTGAGAATCTTGGGGCTTTCCCAGAGTTTTTGTTTCATTATAAAAGCAGTGTTTGCTTGCCACATAATTCTTAAAAACATAAGAGAAAAATAAAGTTGTATTTTTTTATTATATCCCACTTCAGAAAGCAAGTTCCACTCATTTATTTTCCCATAACTTTCAGATACTCAGAGAGTTTCTTAGAATATGTTAGATATTCTCCCACAATTAAGATTAGGGATTTACTACCCAGGTGTGTAGATTTTTATTTTTCAGAAAGTTGACTGTATTGGGTTGATACAGGCATCCCCGTGAAAAGAGGAATTCAGTTCTGGCATGAATTTGCTAAAACACAATCTACTCCTGCAAATGAAATATGGGAAGTTAATAATTAACCTGTAATTGTGCTATGACGCTTGTCAATCCGAATAAATTAGCAGGCCTTGATCACTGAATTTACTCTGTGCTGACTGTATTAGTATAATTGATGTTACAACAAGCTTCTTTTATCAATGGCTTTGAGCTACTTAGATTTTGATAGACAAAATCATTTCAAATTATACATTACTTGAAGTTCAAGCTTTACTTGAAACTATTCACTTAGCTGATCCAACTAGAAAAGTTTAAAATTAAAAATATAATTTGTTACATATTGAGTGACAAATCTGTACCCAGTGGTACATTTTAGATCATTAATTTATTAAATATGGTCTATGTTATCATTCACATACTGGTGCATTTCCAAAATAATGATATAATCACGAATAACATACTTTTAATAATTTTTCTGGTTGTGCTTGGAATGGAGCCCAGATGCTCATGCATATCAAATGAGCACTCTACCCTTCATTTAGACCTCCATCCTATTAGTAAGTTATTAAGATAAGATGTGATGTTTTAATGAATGTATATACTGTGCAATAGTCAAATCAAGGCCATTAGAATATCCATCACCTCATACATTTATTGCCTAGGTTTGAAAACATTCATAATAGTCTCTTTTAACTTTTTGAAAATCTATATCGCGTGTTGTTAATCATAGTTACAGAATGTAAGGTACCAAATAAATGATTCTTCCTATCTAGTGGTAAGTTTGTACCTGCTTACCAATATTTTCCTATCTTTTCTCACCTCCAATCCTCCCCAAGTACCAGCAACCTCTCTATTTCAGTGATTCAAGATATGTGTGAAAACCTTTTGTATTTTTCACACTGTTGCCCACAAATATACAGAATTATTTCACATAAATTAAAAGCAAAGTACAAAATAAACATGGGAACCCAAAAATAATTTACTGAAGGAAAATTACATAACACAGAAATCACCAGCTTATGTTAATAGTTTGATAGCATTGAGTTAATTCACAGGGTTGTGCATCCTCTATCTTTAGTACCAAAATACATCTCATAGGATTTTGATTTCTTTGACACAGATATTTAATTTTCAGTTGTATTTATTTTAGAATTCTAGTTAGAAAGTAAAGCACACATTAAAATTAGGGATTAGGAAATTTTATTAAAAATTAATAAATAGGTCAGGGTATATAGCTCAGTGGAATAAGTGCCTGCCCGGGAAGAGCAAGGTCCTGAGTTCAATTCCCAGTACTACCAAAAAAAATTAATAAATAATATTATCATTTCAATATCTCATTAATATGTAATAACAAATTTTATTGGTATGAGAAAACTAAAGGAAACATTTTAAGCAATTATCTATCATTATAAGAATTTAGGAATCATAAAAAATAAATTTAAAAGTCAATCCCTGATACATACTATAACAATATAACATTAATAATTATTTAATGTAAAATAAGTCCAACCATCATTATATTTGATCCATAGAGAGTTTTGCTTGTAATGCCATTGTTCACCCTGCAGTGTCTTTCTTTCCAGTTCAGTGAGTGGTTACACTTAAGGGCAAATGTCCTCTTAATGTCTGAACTCTGATTTAGGGAAGAGAGTGAGGTCAAAGGTGCACAGAGAAAGTTTGCTTTGGGAGTACCCAGCAGGTATTGGATGGCTTGAGAGTCACTGATTTTAGAGGCTGAAAGAAAGGGGTTACGAATTTGAAATAAAGTTGACCAGTGAGTTGATATACCTCATAGGTTTCTTTGAATATGTAGTTGACATTTCCTGGCACTAGGTACCAGCTCACATTGTTCATTTGTTACGATTACGTATTTCACTACATTTGTTAATTGGCTTTTTCATTTTTTTTTACAGTATTAGGAAAAGACTATGCAAAGGAGTGATGAAAGAAAAACAGCCTACAGGAAAAAGAAAGTTACTGGAGAGCAATAATGTACAGTTTTGGGAATAAACTAGCACAACTAAAGCGAAAGGCCAACAGGACTAAATTCTAGGAGGTTTGCGACTAAAAACAAAGCCATGTTATTTGGGTCTTAGAAATCGCAGTCATAATTTAAGAAACAATTACAATGAAAATAGAATTTGAAGGTGAATCCTTTTGCTGGGCACCAATGTCTTAAAGTAGGCCATCCACTATACGGGAAAGATGCATTAAAAATTATCAGGAACTTTAGCCAGCACATGGCAAACAAGAATATTTTTAGATTAAATTTATTAAAATATGTGCATGCAAGAAATTAAGGACAACTATAGAGGAAAACTTATATTAATAGTTCAAAGCTAACATATTAGCTTGCAATAGTAACTGCTGAATAAAAAACAATTTTTAAATTTAATCTATGTTTGCACACATAATTCACCTCCTAAGAGTAATAATTGCAGTTGCTATATTATTTAAACAAAATTGAGGATAACTTTAATTTATTATAATCAAGTATTACTGCTGTTCAAGCATTTCTATGTACCTGGTTGTTCATTTTGTTCCTCACAGTCTGAGAAGTAAGAAAAACATACTGTTTGAGTGAATGTATTCTACTTAAAGACACCAGCATCATATTGCTGTCAAATTAAACTTTGCTAACACAACAAATTCATTTTCCTCAATTGTTTGTTTAAATGGCTTAAGGTATTAGAAATTTATTTTACATAACAACTGGATTTCACCAAAATTATGACTTAAAAATGTTTTAAATGTTATTTAATGTATCAGAATTTTAAAATTAATACAGGCATGTGTTGCTGTTGTGAATAAAAACTCATGCTTTTAGTATATTTTTAGAAACTTGCTTTTATATTTTAATGACCTTATCAAAAGGACACACGGGCCAGGGATGTAACTCAGTGGCATTGCGCCTGCCTGGCAAGTGCAAGGTTCTGAGTTCAATTTCCAGTAGCAAAAAAGAGGAATACCTGCATAAATTTTCATTTCTTGTTGTAATGATTTCATATGCTTCACTTACTTTTAATAATATTTCGATACTTTTATTTGTTTACCTCTGTTTTTCTTTTGGTGTGTTTTGTCATTGAAATTCACATTTACATACACACGCAAACATACACACAAATGCAAGGAAAATGTAAGGTTATCTTATGCATTTCAAGTATATTTTTTAAAATATTGACAAAAAGTAGAATTAACAGTGAAAAATAGCAATAAACATTTTAAATGAAAATACTTTAAAATTTATGAAAACATCCACCAATATACAAGAAAACATCTTTTCCTTCAAAATTTTATTGTATAGAGTATAATCAAATATCTGAAGGGAAAAATGTGGCAAATATTTTTGTGTCCTTTCTAAGTCTCTAATCATCTTTACCTGTAGTATGTTTTTGGCATATTCCTCTTTGTCCCCCAACCTATAGAAGGGGAGATCTATTTTGAAACACAGTCCATAAAGTCAGGCTCATGTCCATGTTCAGCAGGCTTAACAACAGAAACAGCAACGCAGAAGGGATTGGATTCAGGAAAAGCCACTCAGCTCATGGTGCCCCGTGGGCAGAGAGCGTCAAAGGAGGACCGGAACAGGGAAAAGTCCTTAGGGTTACGCCCAAACCGGTCCTCCTCCTGTGATCCATACTGGCTCCAAGATACAGTCAGCTTTCGAAAGCTCCACCTTGAGCTCAACAGACTTTGGGGGGACAACTCGATATAAATGATAACACATTTTATATTATTTACATCATTTTGCTGTAAGATTTTTTTCTTATTTGAATATCACTATATGGAAAATTACAGCATGATGTTAGTACCCCTTGTCTTTGCTGTTACTACTCTGTGTTCTTTTCCTTGAGTTCACTGAATGCTTACCAAAACAATGAGATGGCTCTAGATGAGGGGATGTCAGCACTGAACACTGTCCAATATGTTTTCCAAATATGTGTCATGTTTAATAAGATCTCCACAACATTAAAAAATAAAAATAAACAGACTAGCCTGGTGGCATATGCTGAAATCCCAGCACTCTGGAAGGCCGAAGCAGGGGAATTACATGCTCAAGCCCAACCTGAACAATTTACCAATTTAGAAAGAACATTTCTCAAAATGATAAAATGTATATTGTGTATGTTGCATCTCTGTTTGGGAGTGGAAAACCCTGAGTTCAATCCTAGTCTGCCAAAAAAAATCATATATTTTGTCTAACATTTTAATATTGCCTTTGCATCTAGTCATGTATTCATTTCAGTGTTTTAATATAGAGCTACAGGACCCGTAGTAATTTAAAACTATTCATTTTATATTGGCATGGGACATAATTATCCTCCATATTAACTTGTACTATGATTATTTTACTTTTTTTCTCACACAAATTTTCTCATTCCTATAGCATCATTAGTTCACTTTAATTTTATAACATTAACATGAAATTATAATTTTATTTCATTTTCCACAAAGGTGTATCATAAGAAATGTAGTCACTTAAAAGCTAAGGAAAACAAAATCTGGGTGTCAACTAGTTGAATTCCTGCTGAGATCTCTCGTCTTGCAGATGGATGACTTACTAGTGTAATTTTAGGAGAAAGAGAGAGAGAGTGAAAGCGAGAGAGAGAGAGAGAGAGAGAGAGAGAGAGAGAGAGAGGACAAGAGAGAGGCCCTTTTGTATTACCTTTGGCAAGAGCATTAATCTCATCATAAGTGTTCCACCCTTGTTGGGCTAGTTTTCTCCCAGAACTAAGGTTTCAGGGTACAAGCTTTGGAGGAAAACGAACTTTGCTACCGAAAGTCTCTAAATTTGCAAGCCTGCTAAGCAACCTTGTTATGAATGCAGAGCACATATCTCCCTCCCAGAAATAAGATAGTTCATATTTATCCATGACTATCTTCCTCTGATTTAAATTTTATTAACATATGCGCATGTTAACATTTGTAGTTACTTTCACTGTAGATTTCTAAAACGATTGTTTCTGAAAATCTTCGGAGTTTTTTCTACTTTTGTGATGAATTCTATCTTTTTAAAGAGTAAAACTGGTGCTATTCCAGAGGGATCGTAAACTGGGGGAATGATTTTGAAGTTGAAACATTTTATTTTTTAAAGCCATCCTAAATTTGTCCTCACTGCTTTTACAAAGCCCTTTGCTTTTTAGTATTTTCTATTACATCTTTTGTTTAATTCAAATAGTGTATATTTTTTACACAGACTGTGTCTAGTTACTGAATATAGTTGAAATATACTGTCGACATCAGCCCTGCGTGGTGACGCATGCCTGTAAAACCAACACTAGGGAGGATGAGGCAAGAGGATCATTGCAAGTTTGAGACCAGCCTGGGCTACAAAGTGAGCTCAAGGCCAGACTGAGCTGCATAGTGAGGCCCTGCCACAAAAAGACTGAATAAATAAATAAATAAATAAAATGTTGACATCAATTTTGTTCACTTGTTGACAAGACTGTATAGTCTTTACTGTTTATTAACATATTCAACTAAGTTAATACTCCATGTAATATAGAGACATCTATGGATTTTTGATGCAATTATTTTCTCAAAACAAATTATTCTTTTTGAAATAATGCTGAATAATTTTGCTATAGTTTTCAAGAATTTCATACCTATTTTTCATTAAAAAATGATATTTATTTGAAGCTCAGAGTTAGAATTACACAGGGTTTTTTTAGATAAAATTTTTAAATACTTGCTATGCTTTAAAATGGTTTGATAAGGGCTGGGGATAAAGCTTATCAGCACAAGTGCCTACCTGGCAAGTGCAGGGCCCTGAGTTTAATTCCCAGCACACAAAAAAAATTAAATTAAATTAAATGGTTTGATAATAAAAGTGAATTTGAATTCTCGTTGAATTCCAAATTAATAGATGATACAAGGAGTAAAAAGATGAAAATCAGCATTATCATTGGAAAAACTGCACTTCACAGTGCTGCACTGATCTGAGGTGTGACAATTAACTGATTGTGTTCATTTGAGTATGAAGATCCAGACTCAGTTGAATCAGCATAGTTCTGGGTGTGGCTGAAGAGATTTCCTGAAGACTTGCTGTGATTTCCTGGGTGTGAGTGAGAGCCGCCACTCACTGCCTAAAGGTGTAAAAGACAAACGAAGGGGGAAGATTCCTGTTTCTTCAGAAGAACTCCAGCCTTCACCTGCGTCTTAGAATCAACTCCTGGCTTCCCGCACAGACTCTGCAGCCTCCTGACAGGGATCCAGATGGGGAACTACAGTGAGCTTCAAGTCTTCGACTGGACGCTTTGGGTCCCCAGTGCCCAGGCATCCGTTTGCCCTCTTCCACAGCTGATTCTGCAGGCGGCCATTTCAAGCCAGTTTTGTAAATTTTTATATGTTTGTATGTCTTGCATCAAATGTTTTTCTAGTGAGCACTTGACTGACAATGAGGAAAGTCACTCCTGAGAAAGAGTGAGATGGAATGACAACGTCCGATGAGAAAGACTCCTCTGCTTACTTCCACCGATTCTCTTTCCTCTTCTCCAGTTTATGTTCATGTATTAAGAACACTGGAAACGGTGACACTTTCAACTGCAAAACTAAGGATCGTGTTTTCAGTTGTCCTGTGCTTACTGGTCAATAGCAAAAAGGAGCCAGTGAAAGAAGGAGAAGATATTTTTTTTTCTAAATAATTTGGAAGGCCTAGGTGTTTCTTTTAAACTTTTTTTGGAGGCAATAAACAAAGCAAGGGCTGGGGATATAGCTTAGTGGAATAAGCGCTTGCCTAGCAAGCGCAGGGTCCTGAGTTCGATCCCCAGTACCGGAAAAACAAAAAAAAAAACAAGGACTGAGGGAGGAGTGCTTGCTCTCTTAATGACATTTATTTATTCAGTAGATAACAACTAATGTGTAATATAGAGGTGAGAATAAGCAATGGACAAAAGAGACAAAATTATCTTAACTTTTTTGGTTCCTCAGGGTTTCCATCAGAAATGCGTAGTCTCATTTACTACCATTGAAATTGTCTTACAGATCTGGATGAAAACTGTGTGTGACAGTTCATTTTATGCATCAATTGCAGTAGCTCATGGGGCCCTCATAATTTGTTCAAATTTATTCCAGTTGATTCCTTTTTTTTTAATTGTATTTTTGAGACAGGGTCTCACTATGCAGTTCAGGTTGAACTTGAACTTAACTTTGTAGCTCAGGCTGGTCTTGAACTCGAAATGATCCTCCTGCCTCAGACTTTCAATTGCTGAGATTTATAGGCCTGTGCCACCATGCCCAGCTCCAGTTGATTCTTGAATTGATAGACTGAATAAAGCAAATCACTTCCTGAGTTAGCCACATTTCCCTTGCTTGGACTGGTCCCTGACACACACAGTGTGAATGAGAAAAGATTCACTTTTACTTAAAATTTAGGAAGTTTCCTCAGTCCGTTGTTGGCTGAGTCCATCGCAGTAGCCTTGGTTGAGGTAGAACATCATGGTGGAAAAAACCTGGTGTGGAAAACTGTTTCCCTCATGGCAGCCCGGATGCAGAGACAGCAGGAGGAGCACCAGAGACAAAGGGACCTGGGAAACATGTACAACGTATATAATATATGTCTAAATATCCCAATTAACATATTGACATAAACATGCTTATCAATTTTGAAAGTGTGATGACCAGTTTTAGGAGCCAACCTTGCTCGGCTAAATTCCACAATTATGCCTGAGAATTTGAGCCTTAGTCTTCCGTAGCCAACTCACAATTACTTAAATATTTTTTAGACTAAACATCTTACTATACATCTCTTTCTGGTTGTCTTTCTCTGGATCAAATGATACTGATTTCCATACTAATAACAGTTCTAGAGAAAGAGAATAGTAAAGGTAAATTTCCTGGATTGCCTTTAAGTTTTCTGGAGCTGCTCCTCTAACTTGACTAAATTCAAAAGTTAAAAAACTGACTCTACTTCCAGCTACATCTATAACTATACAGATAGATGTAGTACTTTGCTATTAATATTATTTATTGCTTTGTGGTGCTGGGGATTGAACCCAGGGTCTTATACACACAAGGCAAGAACTCTACCACTGAGCCACATCCACAACTCCTTGGTAGTGGGAATCAAAGTCAAGACCTTGTGTTTGCCAGGCAGGCGCTTATGCCGCTGAGCTATACCCCAAGCCCCAGCTCCTTGAATGCTCTCTTCCCATCATGCTCGGCACTTTTGGAAGCAATACTAGAACACGACAGGCAATACTAGCCGTTTATGGTGTTTTAGTCGCACCGTTCTTGCTGCTTTAATTCACTGACTTGGAGGAAGAGCCGAGGTCACCCGACTAGTGAAAGATTTGGGGATAGGGTAGATGAGGGTACAATGTGATGTTTCCATTGTCTGCTTCTCTGTTGGACAACACTTGGCAGTAAGAGATACTGTCTTTTTGGTCATACTTTATGGAGACACTGATGAAAGAGGATGGCCAGAACTGCTTCAGAATGTGCAAAGTGAATAGGATAAGCATGTTTGAAGCTGGGGAGAAGATTTTGAGTGGGATTAATATAGTCACTATAATAACTT
Organism: Dinomys branickii; assembly: GCA_004027595.1. NCBI lineage: Eukaryota > Metazoa > Chordata > Mammalia > Rodentia > Dinomyidae > Dinomys > Dinomys branickii. The sequence continues at coordinate 90,176 of PVLD010005959.1, read as the reverse complement.
ATAAAATTAACTATTCACCATATATTTTTACATATCTGGTGTATGAAAACTTTCAGGTATTTCTAGTCAAATACCAAGAATTCATAGTTCTGAGTAACCAAGTATTTGCTTCCTTAGAATATTTTAGTGAAAGGGTAAAATAGAATTCTCCTAAGTCCACTGAAGAAATTATAGTGAGAAAAGTATGAATTTTGAGCTGCACATTCCCAGCTCACTCTTCAAAGAAATGACTTGAAATTTTATTTTGACCTGAAAGAAGTCCTTCTCTTGGTTATCCATAAAGAACAATGCGTATGCATGAGTACTGTGGCATAACCTCTTAAGTTGGAGACTCTGAACTCCTAAAACCTGATGAATCTTCCTTAACTGTAGAAAAATGTCCTTGACCTCTGTCAGGGGAGTTTAGTCTTTCTTTGTACTAAGAGACTTAATTGTCTCTCCTGAGATACTTGCATTTCAAGAGACTTTTGACTCCTCAGGACTTCTCTGTCAACTTTCTTTGCTTTTACATGCATAACATGAGGTATAACCTGAATAAAAGATCAGCAAGTTCCAAATATGTGGTCAAAGTGTGACCTAGCATGAGATATACTACATATCAAAAGCACTGCACATTTTCATTGGTTATTTTCAATAATATTTTGGAAATGAATGAATGTGGGTTAATCAACGAGATGCGATGAGGCAAATTTCAATGATATTGCTCAAATAAACAGAAATTCAAAGCTTTTGACTTGAGGAAATGTGAAACACTCTAACAGTTTATCCAGTTGTCTGAAGTTGCTTTACATTCAACGAGACTGAAACGCCAGAATGCCTTGATATACTGTAGAGTAACATATACAATGTCTTAGGGGATTAAATGTTGAGGTGCATTTATAAGTGAATACCTGTAACAGCCACACCACAAGAATAAAGACGTACTTATGATACTGACTGCGAGAAGAATAATTTACACAGAAGCCCCAGCATCCTTGAATCATTCAAAATTCATCTGCAAGGGAGCCCCACGTAGATGATCAGTCATTACAATGGGATATGCATAAAGTCAACGAAGTTAATGGGATTCCGGGATGCCACAAGGCAAGTAGCAGTGCTCAGTCACCAGTTACAAGGCTGCCGTGAGGGCTGTAATGGATAGCAGAGACAATGAAGCAATAAAAATCTTCTGACTCTCAAAGACCTTCTGCACTGGTGAGTTGATTATAACATCCCTAAAACAGAAATAGAGGGATAGTCTATTAAATTTTTAACTTTATAGGTCTAGCATTCAAGAGAAAAAGCTAGAACATTTGGCATGATGTCGAGAAAATGTCCCTGTTTTGTTCCCAAGACGTGCTAAGGTAAGAGGATGCTCTCAACAGAGAGAATGTCTAGATACCTGTTAGAATAAGGATGGAAGGAAGCTGGCAAACTGTAGGAGCTGTCTTCCTGCCTATATACTAATCTAGTAATTTCTCAGAATGCTGGTCATACAGTGAAACAAAAAGAACTAATCTTGCTGCAGTGTATTTTATTCTGTAACTACCCCCCACCTTCCCTGCAGTAAACTGTGGAGTGAGGAATTCATTTAATTGTTGGGTGATGCTGTTTTCAGATAGCTGTCTCTGGTGGATTTTGCCAGTTTGTGCCTTGCACACACTGCCCGTGAGACTTAACTGGTGCTGTTGCCCTGTACATACCCTGTTACAAAGCATGATGGGACCCTTGTATGCTTCTTGTGGTCCCTGCCTTACTTGGAGATTGTGATTAACCCTTTGCTTTCTTTTTGGTACCTGTTTTCAAGTTTTGAAAACCTAATTTCTCACAAGCCATCTCCAAGTATTCCATCAGCTATGACCAAGAGAATCAGAATGAAATATTCATAGGTTTAAAGTCTAAGTAAAATCACCAAAGCAGGGAATTATATAGTCTTAAGTATGTCTTATAACTGATCATGTTTGTAGACTCGGAATTCCATGAGTGAAGTGAATAACAGGATTCTTAGTGGAAGAAACCTGATACACTGTTAAAAACATATACTATTATTTCATCATTCTCCAGAAAGACCTGCAGCCATTTATTAGGATGACTGTGAATTAAGCAAAGGGCAATATGATTTTTGTTTTGGATTATTGGAAATTGTCTTTGATATGGTGCTAGATCCACAACATAAAATACTATGATTTTCCCTTTAGTGTATGAAATTGAAAACGTCACCTTATCATCAGGTTCTGAATCAGATCCATACCACAAAGAGTTCTTGGCAGGTCCTCAAAATTAATATTGCTGTTATTTTCTTCAGTTCCACAATTAATAATTAGAATATGTATCATCTAAACATGATAGAAGAAGATAATGCAGAATATCAACATTATACCCTTGATTTTTGGAACGAGGGTTATTATTTGAAGAAAACACAGAGAGAAGTCATCAAAGTCTCCACATAGAAAACATAGCAAATTGAAAGCAATAGCACATTCATGGTGGGAATGCAGACACTGGGTTCACAATCAAGGACTTTGTAATAGCAGTAGTGATCATATGCACTTTCAACTCATGCATTTGGTCTATGAATAAAACATATGTAGGAGACCTAGAGCAAACATTCAAAAAAAAAAATTAATCAGACCACATCCAAGTTGTAAATATTTTTCTAGATGGAGTGTCACTTGTTGAACACATTAACAGACCCTGTCATAGCTTGTACACAGTGATGGGTTTGACTAATCCATGTTATCAATACCTTTTATCTGAAGTGAGTTGAACCAGCTTGCTTTCAGGCAGCAAGAACACTCATGGGGCTTCATTATACTATCTGAACTTGGCAAAACTCCAGCCATGCCATCCTACAGAGGGCTATGGCCAGCGTTCATCGTCTGTGTATTAAATTGTTTCATTACATTGGTGCTCTTCTTGCTTAGACATACAATGGGAAGTAGAAGCTGGCTTTTACATATGAATAATATGTTTGCATATCAGATAACAGGGAAAAAGAAACAAAACATGTAGGGGCTTTCACCTCAATGGAATTTCTATGGGCCAACCCTTGTAAGACAAGGATACCTTGCTGCATCTAGGCCTCCTCATAGCCACAAGACCTAGTGGGCCTCTGGATTTTGGGAGCAGAGCATTCCTCCTTTAGATGTGCTCTTCAAGAGCATTTCATTAGCGGCCACAAATAATGTGAGTGTTCAGTAGACAATAGGTCCAGGGTACCATTTAATCTTCCCTGCCCTGTGATGCAGTCTTCAGCCTATCTTGTACAGAGTGAAGTCTCAGTTGTTGGAAAATACGTTATTTATTTATTTATTTATTTATTTACCTTTGGGTCTTTTTGAGACATGGTCTCCCTATGCAGTTCCAGCTGGCCTTCAATTCAGTTTGTAGCCCAAGCTGACCTCACACTCACTGCCATTTTATTGCCACAGCTTCCTGAATGCTAAGACTACAGGTTTGTGTCACCATGCCCAGCAAACATGTTATTTTGAAATCTCAAGTACCTGCACATAAATTACAACACATATCTTTAGGATATGGAATTAAACTGACCCTCTGCAAATTGCTTTCTTTTTGACAAATACATTTGGGTAATCAACTTGGCTTCAATAAAGAAACAATGCCTAATTTCACACTTGTCAGTGGGAACAAGTTCATCTACCTAACAGGATCAATCCTAACTTGGAAAAAGGAGTGCTATTCTATGGATTTTTCAGCTGTACGCAAAAATTATATTCCTTTACCCACCAAAAATTCTTGTATTTCCCTAGCTGATCTTATATACAATATTAAATGAAATTAGTATTATTGAAGGCAAGAACACTTACTCATATGAAATTTCCTATGAAGGAAGAATATAGTTTAAAACATCAAACTAATGCCTTAAAACATTTTTATATTAATTGTATTTTTGACTCATTTAATTATGAAGTAAATAAATTACTCATGTCTGTCAAGGATTGAGACAGTTGAGAAATAACATACAGCAAATTAATCCAAAGTTAATTCATTTCATATTCTACACAAAATATGTCAATTATTTGAAAGACACAATCTGCCAAAACTCATCAAGTAGAAGTACACAATCAGAATTGTCATGTATCTGCTAAATTAATGAAACAGACAGCCACAAAATAACACAGAAACAGTACAAGCAATACAGAAATTCCGACCAGGTGATAGAAAATTAACAATGGTTGTTGTATTACATATTGATATCTTCAAAGTGGTTACTCAGATAAACAAATATAGGCATGTAAAATTGACCAAGCAATTAAACTTTGACTGTTCTTTTCAATAAAGCAATAGAAATCAGTAGCACAGCTATCTTAGTGGTCCTGTGTATACACATATACATATATTTCCCTCCTTTTTTCTTTTCTCTTTTCCTTCATCCCAGGTGTTTTTTGTTTTTGTGTTATCTTGCAAACGTATATATGTTTGTTAATATGTTTCCATTCTTTTATCTTAAAGAAAATAAATTATTGCTACTAAGTTAGAAAAAGAAATGACAACTATTATTCTTTCAAAACAGAAAGCAGCATGTCAAGATAAGCTTGTTGGTAAGCTCTACCAAACATTTAAGAAATAATTTATATTAATTCTCTTCAATTTTTTCAAATGACAAATCCATTCCATATTACCAAAATTACTGTGATACAAAAGACAAAAAAGACATTACAATAAAAGAAAACTAAAGATCAAAGTATACCATGAACATAGACACAAAATATCTCAACAAATTATTAGCAAGTTTAAGCAAAATATATATGAAAATAATTTCAGACTATAACCAAAATGAGTTTACTGTGGATATGCAAGATTGATTGAACATTTGAATCAGTTAATATAACTTATCACTTCAACATGCTAGGAAGGAAAAATACATGGTCCTATCAATAGTTGCAGACAGCACATTTGATAAAAGTCAATATCCACTTTAGCTGTCTTGTGTGTATATACACCTATGTATACATATCTGTGTATATATACCTGTATATATATACCTATACACACAAGATAGCTATGATGGAGACACACACACACACACACACACACACACACACATATACACAAGATAGCTAAGATAATTGTTCTACTAATTCCTATTAGTTTATTGAAAGGAAAAGTTAGTGCTTATATTGTTTGATTAATTTTGCGTGCCTGTACCTGGTAATCTGAGCAACTACTTGGAAGATAACAATATGCAATATAATAACCATTGTAAATTTCCTATCATTTTGTTTTGAAATCTGTATAATTTTTATTTTTTCTCTCTTTAAACTAAAGAAACTTCTCAGTAATATAGGAACAGAGGGGAACTTCAAAATTTGGCAATATCTACGAAAAACCTACAGCTAGTATCACTCTTAATGATGGTCAACTTGAAACACTTTCTCTGGCATGATGAATGTGGAAACAATACACCTTATCATACCATGACTCATACAATCAGATAAAAAAATGTGGGCCAAGAAGGAAGGAGGAATGTTGTCATCACTTGCAGATGATGTCTATGTAGAAAACCCAAAATGACCATCAAAGGAACTCTTGGAAATAATAAGCAATTATAGCAAAATTCCAGGTGTGAAGGCTCACATAAAGCTGTTAGCTGTTTTCCTACATACAATGAGCAAGTTGAAATTCAAATTAAGACACAATATCATACACCTTAGCACACTCATACAGTCAGACAATTATGATTGCCTCAAAATGCATACAAGGTCTTTGTAAGAAATATTATAAATCTCTCTTGAAAGAAATCAAAGAACTAAATAAATAGTGAGATATTTCATGTTCACTGATAAAATTAGGAAGATACAAAATTAATAAGATTAGTTATTCCCAACTTTACTGATGGATGCAATATAATCCTAATCAAAATATTCTGATATTTTTTTGCATATTGACAACATAAAGTTTGTATTAAAACAAATCAAAAGGCTATGGCAGCCAAAATGGCATTGAAAGAAAAAACCAAAGCTGAAAAATGAGATTAACCACAAGAATTACATTAAAGCTACAGTAACCAGCAATAGTGTGACATTGGTACAATATTATCATATATATTATCAAAGCAGCATAGAATATGTAGATCAACAAATAATAAACAACAAAGAACAAAGGGCATTCAATGGAAAAACAAATTATTTCAGCAAATGGTGCTGGAACAACAGGACATTGACATTGAAAAGAAAGAGAAGGAGAAAAAGAAGAAAAATAAGTAAGATGAGAAAGAGGAAGAGGGGGAAAAGGAGAGAAAAATAAATTTAGATACACAGAAAAAGCATTTTAAAAACCATTAACTTAGGTCAAGGATGTAGCTCAGTTGGGCAGTACCTGTCTGGTAAGCGTGAGGTTGTGATTTTGATTCCTAGTACCAAATAAATACATTAAATAAACAAAAAAGAAGAACAACTTGAAGTGCATCAAGTAACCAAATGTAAATTCTACAAATACAAAACTGGTAGATGATAATATTGGGAAAATGAAAAAAATGAGAAAGACATAGGTTGTGTCTTTCAAATAATTGACATATTTTGCTTAGCAAATGTCTGCAAGGCTGTGACAGGAGATAAATGAAATTGTGCCTGAGAAAATATTGATAGGAGTAAGAAATAATTGGAAAACATAGATAATTACCAGTTCATTTAAATATAGTTAATATTTTAATATAACTAGACAAAAGAAAGAAATTAATCCATCAACCAACAAAGGGAACAGTGTATCAAACTTGTTTGGGGCAATTATCATAAAATACCATATTTAAGCTATATTGTAAGGTATATGACTAAAAGTCAGTATAGCACTTGATTAAATATATTATGAGGAGAACTTTTAGATGATGTATTGTAGGTGTGTAGTGGGAAATTTTACAAAATAAATAGAAGACCAGATTTAGGAACTGGCCCTTGGGGAATGCCTGCCTGACTTGGGTCATGGAGACAGAATCTTTTGTTAAGAGCCAGGAGCTTTGGCTCAGGCTTCTTAGGCAGCAAAGGTCTTTGAGCTCTGCCGGGATCCAGCTGACCTGAGGCCAGGTATCGCTGCGATGCCTCATTCTGTGACTCACCACATTCACTTTAACAGAACCTCAATGAGGGATAAGGTTGAATTTCATTATTGTACTAACTTTATTCAGTGTATTCATTTGAGAAACTGACCAATTTTTACTTTTTGTGTAGAATGATGTAAATGTACAGAGTAAGATTCAATGGTCCCAAACTGTTCTGTATAATTATATTTACACTAACATATTACCTCTGTGTTCCGGAGCGTGTTTGGCAAAAGGTTTTAGGGAGTAAGCAAATAACATTCATAGTTGGGACACAGTGTTAAAACTAACCCTTTTACGCAGTGGATGGGAAAGAAGCCCTTCAATTAGACATCAGAGAGGTGTAGTTAAGTCAAACTCCTATAGTTATCCTTTCTCTCTGTCTTACTTTTCTCAGACTTCAGAAGAACATGAACATTTTCGAAGCCCCATAGCTCTAAGCCTGGGTATCTTTCCCTAGTTGGCAGACTCGTGCGTATACCACCTTCACACAACACTGGCCTGAAAGTTCTTTATAATCACGCTATTTGTATCAATGAATACTAAATGCCAAAAGTTGAAATAAATTGATAAAATATCTATTGTCACTCAAAAACAAAAATAGAGAGGGGTATTATGTAAAAATACTTAGTTTTTAGATAACTTGTACGAATTATTCAAACATTGCAGATATATTTTCATTTGCATTAAAATTAAATGCTATTAATACAAGGGTTCACAAAAATAGTTTACATTATATTTTACAATTAGAAAATAGATACTGTGATTCTGCAATCAATTATTGATCAGATAAGGTTACCTATTAAAATGTCATGTGTTTTGAACAGAAGATGCTTTTTGGAGTACACATTACATAAAACAATTGCAAAGATTCTTTCCTGGATATCGGTAGCTCTTGGTTTCTTTCTTTAGAAAGGGTGAGAAGTTTCAATGTATTGTGCGGTGGGTCCTGTTTAAGTGATTACTATCCATGTAGAAAGTACTTTAGTGTAAGAAGCAGTTTAATATGTGTATTTATGATGTCAACATATTAAATAAGTATTTATTTTAGTGAAGTGATACATGATAGCCAAGTTGAGATATTTTCAGGTGTTTTATATGAAGCTATAGAATCCAACAGCGATTACTTTCTTTAACTTTGTGAATTGAGAATCAATTGAAATGTAATTAAAAAGTGATATAAAGTTTGGGCAGGTTTTTGTGAAAGCTCTATTAGCATATTATCATATTTGAAAATGCATTAAACCCTCTGATAATAATGATATGCACATATAATCTGCTATAAAAATTAACAAATGTTCTTGCATGTTTGTCTCAATTATTGTAAAAATAAATTAAAATTTAAGATGCCCTTTCCCTCAGCTCTCTCACAGGAGGCAATTTACTCCCCATTTATTTGGTACTTGAGGCGCATGTGTATACATTCTTAATCATATGTGTGCTGTACAATTTCATTTTGTGGTTTAAAATATATCTTTTCCTACCTTGAGCAAAGAATTTTATTTTCTTATCTATATGTCTCTCTTCTCTATCAGATTATTTTAACTTAAAATTTTTCTATTGAGATACTTACTGGTATTAGGATTGTGACTTTCAAACCTGGTGTACGTTAGAAAACTTTTTATTATCTAAAATTGAGAATTTAATATCCCTCACACTATTGTGCAGTCTGTTCCTTTGCAAACGATTTTACTGTCTACTACTGTTGACAGATCCATTTCACTGAGCATGTCATTCATGTTGCCAATTACATTGATGGAAATCACTCAGAATATTTTGAGTAAAGATGATATTTATGTAAGCAAAAGTTTATTTTATAAATTCCAAACAAAGGAAACATATTAAATTACAATGAAAAATAAGTAATTGGCATTAAAACATCCAGGAACAAGAGTCTTTCTTTTAATAAATGGCCTGATAGTATATAATCCTGTTACCAATAGTAATGTTTTAAGTGTAACTTCAGATACATTGAAAGAATATCTAATCATTGGCTCTGTCTCATTTAGTGGACATTATCAAAATATAGTCTGACTAAATGTTGGCTTAAATGCCTATGGCAAGAGATCATTTTTGGTGTAATTAGCTTCATTTTAGTGTGAAGATATATAGGACATTGCTGGCTCTTCCCTGGCTGTGAGCAGCCTGACTTAACAAGAAAAAGAGCATGTGCTCACGTGAATTTGATAAATGTCTATCTCAAAGCATTAAATTAATTGAAATAAAAATTGTGCCTGCCCTCAGAAGATAATTATTCCCAGTTTAATGATCTGAATGTTATTGGATTTTAGATGAATTTTAAATAGGTGAAAATGTCTGTTCGCTTTTTTTTCTTCCTTTTTAGCTATCACAAAAACTGTACAAAGTTTTTATATTTAAGCTAGAATGCAGCACTATATGCTACAGACTAATAAGCATTTACAATGAAAGGAACTTTAATTTTGTTTGACTTTTAGGCTTACTGATTTAATGATTTTATTAGTCCATATTTTCTTAATTACTTTTACACTACTATGATATCAAAAAGCAATAGATTAGTAGAAGTGAATGTCTCACTCATAGATAATCGCAGAGTTAAAATGTAACAAAAATCCATGGAAAACTGTACATGCATTTATTCCGTTCAACTAATTCCACTTCTTAACTGTATATTGGCTCATTTAGAAACCTTTTTAGGCTCATTAGTGAAAAGCACACTAGAAGTAATGTTTTCTAAAGAACCACTGGAGCATTTGTCTTATAGAGCAAGGACTGAAGGACTCAAATTTTTATGGGGACATTTTTTAAAGTAAACAAAATATTTAAGGCATTTTATTTTTCTACAGTAGCATATCCCATTACTCTTAGTTGTAATTTAAATGTATGTCTTATGATCATTAATGTATTCTAATTTCATTCAGTTAAGTAAAATATAACTAAAGGTATATTAAGAGAAAATCAAAGCAAATTATAACTCATTTGAATATCAAAGACTAACATTTGAATAGATCTAAGTGTGGATTTTCTGAATTTTGTATGTAACTTTCTCATTACAACTTATTTATGTCCCTATGCACTTTTTCCTCTCACCCAGTAATGTTTCCCAGGGTACAACTGGTCTATGTATTCCTGCTAGCTGAATTTTCATAAATCCCAGAATCAACTCGTACATTCTATGAATCTAAAGTCTATGTCTTTAGTCTAAATTTCTTTGTTAAGACTCTGACCCGTATCTAACTTCTAATGTTACATACACGCTCTGATGTTGTATAGTTTACCTGTAAAACTGAGATGTTAAGATTGAACATGTATTTCCCATCTCTTCTGCTTACTGCAGCACTGTAGGCTTCCTGCTGGGCACCCCATTTCTCTCTGTCTGTCTCTGTCCGCCTGTCTGTCTGTCTCTCTGTATCTCTCTCTCTCTCTCTCTCTCTCTGTCAGGCCCACTCTTTAAAACATTAACCCATCTAATTTTAGCTTTTTTCTTCATGGCCTGAATGTTGCTCTCAGTCTGCTCTCAGCTGTCAGGCTTTCCTCAGAAAATGCTTACCCTAAAGAGAGGCATTTCACTGAATGACATTTCTTTTCCCTGGAAACTTTGATGTGAGAGTATGAATGCCGACCTCCTTATTAAAAATAGGACAATTCCAAAGGAAGTTTTCAGATTTTGACCTACCCGTGGTCTCAGCATGGACCTTCATGCTAATTACACCTTAGTCCAGCTACTGTTTCTGCACAACCCTATTTTAACTCTATCCTACAATTGGATGTGGAACATAGTGTTTGTAGTTGGAACACCTACTCATTTGCTGGCAATGGGAATACCAATATCAGATCTAGAGGGAGCACAAATACTATTAGGCACAAGGAACCATTAAAGTTAAAAATAATTCATCAGCTAGTAGTTGCTAAATGTGAAGCTAGAGGCCTCTCTAGCTGCATTTAGAGATTTCACTGTTGTAGTTGGGTAGATGGGCAGCCTAAGCACAAATTCACTATTTTAGAAAGTGGAGCAGTTAGAATGCCTCCCAATGTAAGTGGTTCAGATATTAGCTCAGTGCACTGATTGAGAAAAAAGTAAATCCTCTCCATATGGAATAATAACATCCAGATTTATGAAATTGAGATTTCTGAATCTTCATAGTAGTGGAAAATATGTAGATCTCTAGACTAGGGTAGCTTTTTCTTATTAAAAGCTATCACATCTGAAGGCAATACAAAAACTTCCCCTCAGTCAGATGAAGTGTGTGTTCACCTATGTCAGTTCCTGCTTCCTCATGTAGAGATGCTCAGCCTGATAAGCAAATAAATGAACTATATCTCAAAACACCTGCAAGATTCAGCAAATATGCATTGATAGGAACAAAACTATTCATGGAAACACATCCACTGGTTAGAACATAAAGATAGAAGAATACTTACTGATATGAGAGAATTGTCATTAAACAGAAGATACAGAACAGTAGATCAGGACCCAAGAAGATCATATAGAAACATTGCTAAAGTGGCTCTAGAAATGTTAAAAATGTGATATTTCACAATGCATTACAAGAACAGTAGAACTGGTCAGATTGTACACTAAAGAATTAAACTGCATGCAAAATTTAAAATGCTAAAGTCGATCTGTTCTGTTGGGCCAGAAGACTCACTAGATCAGTCTGATACACAAGAGGTCACTGAAGAAAAAAGAGTGTTCTTGTGAGTGGGCTACAAATATCATGATGCCTATATTAGTATTTGTTATGGTTGATACATTGTGTCAATCTCGGGAGTCTAGAGGTTTCGCTGAGTGATTCAGCAGGAAGCCAGGGTGCTTGCTTTGTATACATCCTGCGCCTGTAGAAGAGGAGAGCATGGAGACTGTGGGAGAGGGACATGCCCCCTGAGTGGGGGTAGCTTGTTTACCATGTAAGGGAAGAAAAGAGGCTGCTTGCAGCCATTCCTCCTTTTTGCTCTGGTTGTTTTTGCTGCGCTGTGCTGCCATAAAGTTTGCCCTCTGCCATGTGCCAGTCTGCCTCTGAAGCAGCCAGGTATGGACTGAACCTCCACAAACTGTAAGCTAAATAAACCTTTCCTTCCTTCATTTTGGGCGTTGGGTATTTTGTCTCAGCAATGAGAAAAAAGTAACCAAGACAGTAGTGTCCTTCCTTTGCTGTCTAGGGTAAAGAAAGAAGATGCTGTTTTCAGAAAAGATTAATTGCAATGGGGAATATTTAACACCTGAAAAATAAAGTGAATTTTTTATGGTTTGGCTGGCTGTTGCTATAGTCTGGATATGAGATGCTCCCCAAGTCAATGTGTTAATAGCTTGACACTGTGGGAAGGTTGTAGAAATTTTAAAGGTGGGACTCGGTGGAACATCTTAGGTCACTGGAAATGTGCCTCTAGAGAGACTGTTGGATGGTCTTCCATTCTTCTCTCTTTTTTGCTATCTACCATGAGAGAAATAGCTTTCATCACCATGATGACCTACCTAGTCACCTGCTCAATGACAATAAGGCCAAATGACTATAGACCAGAGTCTTTGAAACCATGTGCCATCTTGAAATGTTCTTCCTTGAAATTTGATTTTCCTATTGATTTTATTAGTAATGGAAAGGGAACACGGTAGTTATATATCAAGGAAGTAGAGTAGGTGCAAATAATGTAATTAGAGATAAGGATAAAGTAGCAACCAGAAGATCATGATCCACAGAGAGAAATGGGGGTAGTTGCTTCATCCAGCACAGCTCTCAATGTTCCTGAATGAAAACTGGCAAAAGAATGAAGAAATAAGGATAAAAGATGAAAGCTGAGGTCAGTTGGATCTCTTTCTCTCCTGTTGGGAGGTAAAGAACCGCTCAACCACAAGTAGGGGCATTTATTTATACATTTGATAAAGTTAGTATCACGCAGTACAGGGTTGCCTAGCGACTAATGACTAGAATGGTCTCACACAAGGTGTTTTCTCAGGACTGAAGCAGCCTGATTGCTTTAGGCACTCTTCATTCTGGGACTGACCTTGTCTTGCCTCAACACATATGACTAATTTCTAGCTTCAGCCACTCCCTATAGATAGTATAGCAATTATTAATAAGTGATTAACTCATGCAGATAGGTTGTTGTTTATGTAAATTAACTGTAATATTCTAAAGCAAATGATGTACTTTATAGATTTTTCTTGTAAAATTATTCATAATAATGTTATGTGGTTTATCATCATTTGTTGAATGCGTGTTTTTAGCTTGAACTGCTTGGTGGATAGAACTATTTCTAATTGAGAGGGGAAGGATTTTTCAAGATATCTGTCAGAGTAGAAGTGTTGGGCTAAAGTTTAAGAATTGTGAAGTTTAAGATCAAAGTGTAAAATACCTATAGATCATAGAACTGAAGATATAAATTCTGTTTTATGCGAGCAGAATTAAATTTCTACACTACAAATATGACTTTAGGAGTCATTCAATGATAAATGGTACTTAAAAAGGTAAAGATGAATGAGATACCACACATAATTCTTGAAGCTAGAAAATGGATACATTTTTGAGAACAACCTTCATTCTTGCAAAAAATGAATTTATTAACAGACATGAAATTACAGAGGTTACTACCTAAATACAGACAATATGCTAATTGAAGAAATAAATATGTATCTCTAGAATGAAAATTGATAATTCTGTTCATTATCTTTCATTGAAAACTAAAAATGAATAGAATATTCATAATGAGCATAGCTGTCTTTGTCTTTTTCTGTATGTTTTTATGTGAATTTTCCACTACTTGCCTATATAATTAACATAGTTCATATGATTCTAATTTTTTCTTCCTAAACTAAGAGGTGGAATAGTAAAGAAAAATTGGAACCTTCTGCTTCCATAGAATTGTAATTTCAGCAGCCAGGCCTGGTGGTACATAAATCCCAGAACTCTATGATACTAAGGCTGGAGAATGAAAGTTCAAAACTAGGCTTGGCAATTTAGAGACTTTAAAACTGTCTCTCAAAATAAAAGCAAAATAATACAAAACAAAAGATCTGGTGATTTAGTTCAGTGTGAAAGCCCTAAGTTCAATCCCTACTAGTAACAACCACAAAAAATTAAATGAAGCAGAAATTTTAAATAGATTAATTTATGCTCTAAATATGTCAAAACAATATAGTCCCCAAAATTTCATTCATTCATTGATTTCTGGGTAGTTAATTCCTTATTAATACTTCCTTTCATTTTGTTTTGACTGTTACTATGGCTAAAGGTAATAATTTTTTCATCAAATCAGCCCTGTATGCCTTGCAAGTGCAAAGAATAGGAAAGTAAATCAAGCTCTCAGTGTCTCTGTTTCTTTGTTCCTATGATAAAAATAACATAGAGCCTTTAATAGGGACTTTGCAATAATTAAATGAATGATACATGCCAGCAGTTTGGATCAAAATATATTAAGAATTTCACAAATGGTAACAATTATGACTCCTTACAAAGAAGATTCTTTCCTTATGCTGATAAGCATATTTTATGAGATAGATCTAGAGTCATCAACACCAAGTGACTCCAGTACCTAATAATTGTAGACTCTAATTATTTTTCTTGGAAACTCTACTTGTTATAAGTAAACAGCTAATTATAAGGAAACAGCTTCCACCATAATTCATCTGATCTTCCACTCTAACAGTCTATTAAAGAAGCACACAAATAGGAACATAAAAATGCTAAGAATCAACTTTAACTGAGTATGTTAAAAGTTGTCAGCTGAGTAAATCAGAATGAATATGGGAAAATAAGTGAACGTAATTAGTGTATTGAGCTTTAATATCATCTTTGCTTCATTGAAGTATCACAGGTCAATATGCATCAAACTATAAATTTGTTGTCAATTTTTATTATTTAATATTTAGATGCTTGTAGAATATGTTCAGAATAGTAATGTTTGTAGTATATTTTCAGTTGCTTCATTTAATGAATATGAATTAGCTGTAAAAACATGCTAAGTAGAAGTCTACTAATCATTATAGTTTAACAGAACAAAAGATGTCTCAATTGACTGTTGACAGGATCACTGACAGAATGTAAGAAAAAGAGGAACACTAAGATATCAACTGTGTGGCTTACCTGGATTTCTGTAGTGTATGAAAAGCCACATTCAAAATGCATAATAATGTATTTGCATGCCTATCACAAGATAATATTACTCAGATCAATATGCTTGTGTTTCATCTGAAAATTCTAATGCTGGAAGGAAGAAAGCTATATTTTTCTTCTCAATTTATGACAACCGTTGGATTCAGAGTAACAATGGAAAATTGATTAAATCTGGAAGATATGTCTCTATTTTAGTAGAATTAAAGTCAAAGAAAGTAGGTATCAAATGTCTGCAATTAGTAAAGTCATAAAGATCAAGCAAATAACAGAAAGAGAAAATGTTGGTGAAATGTTTTTGATACGTAATATATTTGAAATTTTATTTTAATATAAGCAGAGTAAATTAATTGTATACCTGAACCAAAAGCAATTAGGGATAATCTTTTAGTTTTGCAAAGTTAAAACCAGCCTATAACATGGCAAATACATTAGTCACCTTTCCTGTTGCTGGGACATAGTACCCAGCAACAGAACTTAAAGGAGTTTAATTTGGCTTCTTCAGAAAATTCACTTGGTGGTTGGCTTGCTCCAAGACAGAAGCTTCGTGGTGGAGGGGTACGGTGGGTCAAAGACACCTACTTCTTAGAAACTTGGAAACAGAAAAGGGAGGAGTGCCAGATGGAAAAAAGGTAGGAGACTACACACGGTCATATGCCCATGACTCACACAAACACAAGTAGAAGTATGATTTATTCATCCTTTGGGTAGACCCCCAAACCAATTAAACTGACAAAATTAAAGTTATCTGTCACATCCCACACTTTGTAAACTTGACACCTAAATACATTTCTTGAAACCAATACTTAACCTCCAAAGACTATACCAAGTTAATGATTTTGCCTATATAACTACCTGCAAAAACACAATAATCCCCTCCAAAATTCTCAATAGTCTCAGCTCTGTTAAAAAGTCCAAAACAAGTCTCATAGGGATTCAAGGCACACTTCAGTACGAAAACCTATAAAAATCAAAAACAAGTTACATAATCCAAGGTACAGGGGCAGAGTAAATATCCCTATTTCAAAGGGAAGAATCGGGGATAGGAAAGAATAAGACCAAAGCAACAAAGCGCAGCATGACAAACATCCATTCCTGTAGCTCCCTATCCAGGATCCAGGACACAGTGTGGTGAGATATGAATTCCAGAGATTTTGGATGCCCCTAACACTATGGGCTGTCTCTTCCCCTGGCTGTGCTCACACGGTTTAGTTTTCCTCCTTTACATGTGTGTCATATTGTTGGCATCTCAGACTTAGTGTCTATTTCATTCCAAATACTTCATTCCCTGTTCTCTCTGAGGTCCCTTGCCTGGACCTCTGGTCTTTTAAAATCTGGGTGGAAGCTCCCTGACTCCACAAACCTTTCATTCTGCATGCCAGTAAAACTTGCATAATATGCATAATGCCAAGGCCTGCTGTCAGAAGAAGCCAGAGTCTGGCCATCTTAAACCATGGTTGTAGTAGCCGTTGAGAGCCTGAATGAGTTGAGGACCTTCTTGTGCATGTATTCTGGGGACTGTCTTCTCAAATGAAAGTTTGACACTTTCGCATCTTTGAGCCTTTGGTAGATGAGGATTTACTGTTTTTTGAGATGTCTTCAAAGCATTGTCCATCTTGTCTCTGGGCAAATAATTCATTTAATGATGCTAATGTCTTTAGAAGCCACATCTCCTTTGGTCTCAACTTTACACATAATTTCTTTGGCACAAAATGTAAGTTTTTCCAGTTTTCTACTCTGTTTCTTGCCACACAATTCTCACTACAAATCTGGCTAAAAGTAATCAGCAATACTCAAGCAAAGGAGGCTAAATGATGGGCTGCCTTTGAATTTCCACTTCCTGATTAATTATTCTGCCTCTACTCATCATAGTCTCCTGCAAATACTTACCACCTGGGCAAAACTTGGACAAATTTTTATGAGAATATAACACACATAGCTTTTAATCCAATTGCCAGCGAAGTAATTTTTCCCAACTGAAAACTCATTAACATAGCCTTTGCTTTTCACAATCTTAGTTTTCTGATCTTCTGAGCTCAGAACAGAATTACCCATCAGGCACTACTTACAGTATTCTAGGGCTTCTCCCAGCTTGCCTCTCTTATCTTGTCCAAACTTCTCCCACAAACGAGTTTAAAAATTGCAAACCACATGGTCATATTCAATCATAGCAATAACTGCACTCCTCTAATACCAATTTCCTATGTTAGCCTGATTTCCAGGAGCTGACCCACCATGCCTGACATGTAGCTTATGTTTGGACAGATTTAATTTGGTTCAGGATCTCACGGGATTTGCTCTAAGATCATCTGACTCTAGGGCATATTGCATGCCCTGAAAGATCAAAGGTGTCCAGTTAGTGGAGGCTGGGAAGCAGACCAAGGGAAGAGTGCCAGGTAGCAACGGACCAGGGACCATGTGTAGTTCCCAAGGTCACACCTCTGTGTCCTAATCAGAGAATCCCAGAAGTGTGCTTCATTAATGCCTAAGGTAAGTCTCAAGCCATTCAAATTGACACAATTAAGATTAACCATCACAGGTACCAAACAAAAAAACAAGCATAAGTTTGAAAGAAAATGTGCAAAATCCAGGGGCAATCCAGTAATTTAAGCAAAACAAGTTTCTAACATTAATTTGAATAATAAAATGAAGTTGTGCTAACCTAATGTACTTTTCTTATGTTTTTCAGTTCAGTACACTGCTTGCATACATATGAGATGATTATTTTCCCTTTGATAATAATCCTTAAATTATTTGATTTAAATGGCTTTCCTTCGTTAAAGTGCTGCCAAAATCTTTTGAAAGATCTTGCTTCCAAATAAGCT
Organism: Dinomys branickii; assembly: GCA_004027595.1. Classification (NCBI taxonomy): domain Eukaryota; kingdom Metazoa; phylum Chordata; class Mammalia; order Rodentia; family Dinomyidae; genus Dinomys; species Dinomys branickii. Next base: position 72,234 of record PVLD010005959.1, on the reverse strand, counting down.
TTTCATTGCCTGCTATATTTTATTCTTATTTACTTGTATATACATCATATAAAAGATATTACCAATTATTTTACTTACTTAATATGAGTGTATAGAATATATAAATTTGAAGTTACCTCCCATTTTCTTTTTAGAACTACTATGGTCAGTAAGAACACTGCAAAAGTTTAGAATACTCTTTGTGACAATAGCTACCAGATTGTTCTCCTCCTTAATGTCTAAATTCTCTGACCAAAATCAAATGTCATTTTCTCTCTTATTACAAGTTATTACATGTTTTATTCTTTAGGGTAACCTTTCTCTAGGTTCATCATTAAATGATTATCTCTATTATCTTCAAATGAATGTCTTTACTGAATTCATCATTATGCTAAAACAGAAGAGAGAAAATAAAAGAAAGGATGGAAAATTTAAGTGGATGGAATGACAGGGAGCACCATACTAAAAGCACTATACTAAAAGTATATATTAATATAAACGCACTACTTTAGCATTATACTAAAAGTACTTCCAGACATTACATGAAATTTTTACCTAAAAACATAATTTTGAGAATTTTATTGTTTTTGGTGAAACTCAAAAATCTGTTATCTCCTTTTTTCTTCCCATCTTTTCACCATGTTTCTTTCTTTCCTTCTGTCCACCTTTTCCTTCCTTTCCTTCTTACACATTCCCATATTCTTTTATTTTTCTCTAACAACAAATCCCTACCATTCTTTGGTATAATATTGACTATGGTTGCTAGTGGCTTAAGATGCTGGAAGTTAATTTGCAACAGATAGGGCATTAGAAATGTCTAAAATAAACGAGTGTCAGTCGTCCATAGATTTCTCATGTTCCATGTCAGGTATTAAAACTGAAGTGGCTTGCATAAAATGTGCTTAATTCTAAACAGACAGCAACATTTAGTGTTCTGGTCACTTCAGTTATATGCCAACTTCATATATATGGGGGGCAGGTTTTAAGGTAGTAGAGTTTTTCTGTCAGTTTTTTAAAATTTTTAAAATATTGTAAATAGTGGACAGAATTTGTAAGGACTAGACTAGATTTCGGCATTATAGGTCATATGACTTACCTTTGTCGCCATGGAAGAGCACATTGCAGGCAGTGTTGTGGTTTCATACAAAGGTAGCAAGACTCTTGTCCTTAAGTTGTGATGTTACCGTTGTGTTTGTACATTGGTAGAGACAATTTATTATCAGATTTTTTTTTACATCTCAACAAATATCAGGATCAAAGTATGTAGCTTTTTAAAATAAAAAGAAAGTTTTACATGTATATGCATTCAAATTATAAACAGATTTTATGAGGACAAAAATACAAAGGAAATGAAGACATCATACAATCACTTAAAATTTTAAAATTTAATGAAGGAAGTAGATTTGTAAGCAAAGAAAATAAAGCATTATATGATGAGTTCCAAAATGAAAATATAAGTCCATCACCGAAATATAAAAGAAAGCACGTTGGAAGTGCAGAAGAGGACAGGGAGTACACTACCACATACTACTTTTAAACATTGATTTGGAATGATATTTTCCAGTTCTTGTTATTGTAGAGATGATACAGGAAGCAAGCATCTTTATAAATGATGCATATCACTGATACTGACCAACAATAATCTAGTGGTTCACTCTTCAACTTTGATAAAGACTGTTCTCACAGTGAAACTATTTAGTTTAATATTCTATTATTTAACATACCTAAGAGTATGTCTGCCATAAAATAAATATCATGGATCCTTTAACCTTTCTCATAAATATCACGCATTTTTGTATGGACAGTTTATGTTACATACGTGTGTTACATTGGTTAGATCATCATGTAAAAAATGTACTCTATCATTAAAGTTATATATGAAATTTTGAAAGTAAAATAACCCGAATAATATTCTTCTCTCACTGCACATGATGTGGCAGTAAGCAAGCAACATTGAAAGCATCAAAGGTTTGTGTTTAGACTGTTCAAAGCGACTGCCACCTGAGTACTTCACACAAAGGGTATTTGTTCCCCTAAGCTCACTCTTTCTGCTTCTGCCCAACGGCCTCTCAATTCTGAATCTAAGCCATAACTCTGGTCATAAAACATTACTCTAACCATTCAGTTCTCACAGAATTTTAATTCTTATTCTCAGCAGTGGAGTTACATGTTCAGAAAAATGAAGGTTAAATAGCTTTATTCTTTTATATGCTTTGTTGAGTCTTTGAGAAAATGATAATCTGTTTAACTATTGGCATCGTTCACTAGATGTGCAGAAACACTACCATTCTCAGACATATCCAGATGAAGAGCTGCCATTATTCCAGGAACCTACTAAGTATCTTTCATAACTTCTAGTTCCTTAAAATGTAAAATCCAATATATGTTGAGAGGATCAACAAGATGACAACAGTCTCTCCAAGATACAAACTTTTGCATATTTATTCACAGAACAAACTAGCTTCACAAGAGCAAAGGAAGTCAGGTGAGAGACCTCAGTTTCTCATTATAGAATTAAGAAAAGGAAAATGTATATTGGACTGGGTAGGAAGGAAAAAGTTGCCAATGTCTCCCCTCCCCTTACTTAAACAATATGGAAAGAGAAACTTGCTTGAGGAAACAGAGAGTAATTAAATCCTGACCTTGGAGTTAAAACTAGATGCCATCCTGTCCTGGTTTATCCTAGTGCTGCATAAAGAACCGCAAACCCTAACTCCAGGCCTGGCTCTAGGCCCTAATATAGTCTCTGAAACTCCACTAGCCAGTCATAGAAGACTCCCTCCAACACTTCTTATGCATCTCTGGGCAGCACAGCCAGCAACAGAACTCCACTTATTTGTAAGCAGGATACAAAGACTACCATAGATTTCCTTAGAGCTCAGAGTCACACCTATTGCAGAAGACATAGCATCAGGTAGAAGCCAAAAACCTGTTCACAGCCCAGAGCTCACAGATGGAGCCTCTAGACCCATTGTAGCATCACATGGAAACTTTTGTGCTGGTAGGATAGTACAGCCTGGAATTTGGATTTTATTTATTGCCAGACATTGAGTGTGTTTGGAAGACCCATTTCCCACCCATATTGTCCAAGACCTACAGCTCTCAGTTTCCTGGGAGTCACTTTAGTATCAGTCTTGGTAGCCAATGGAATGTTTCCAGTATTAATTCCCAAACTTGGATGGCACAGTCATCACCAGGCCAGCACTCACAGCTCACAGCCAAAGTTGCTATACCAGCCCTGATTTCAGGCAGACATGTGGACCCTGGTGGAATAGACTAGATTTTCAGGTCTCATTACCACCAGATATCTTTCCACACACTTAAAACTCTCCTAGTATCAAACTTGGTTGCTGTGGACTGTGTTTGCCAATATGACCACAAATGTTAAGGAGCATGGCCTGGAGAAGACTCAATTTGTTGCTATTAGGATGGGGAACACAGTATAGGACTTCGTCTTGGAACTAAGGGCCTGCTGGTAAAACCAAATACTGGACAGATCCTAAATGGCCTACTTCATTAGATCAGGTGCCTGGAGACAATGTTTATGGAAGAATCCCAGTATTATGTGGGAATAACCTGCTCACTGTTTAGTGGACTTCTATTCCAGCCAACTATTGTGCTGTAACAGCAGTGGTCTTGGGCCACTTCAGCAGTGGGCAAACCACAACAGTGTGGGCCTCCATACTGCACTGATCTTAGTTGGCTCTCTGCTCAGGATGGGGAACATATTTATAGTACGAGTGGCTACAGGAGCCTGGGAACGGTCCCTATAAGCACAGTCGTGGCAAACATATGGGACATGCGCAACAGTAAGCTGTTTGTATTGTTGAAAGCTCTAAAGGGTTTGCTATTGGCAATATAAGACAGTTCTCAGAGATGGGCAGAATTGCACAGTCTTCAACTCTAGACTGATGACCATCGATGAGGCATCCGGGCAGACTCCAGCCATAGAGACAAGCTTGCATAGATGGACTACACTTTTAGGAAGGTGGTCATCATTTTATAAAGCTCATATACAGATTTGGGAGAAACCTGCATTTGGGTCATGCTCTGTGTGGAAACAATGACAACACACAAAGAACAGATTCTTCATAAACTTTGACTCGGATCACCATCCTGCCCTGAAATAGCGGAAGTGACTACAGCTTCAGCAAAAACAAGCAGCCTCATTAGAATTTCTAAAAATTAGATACAAATAGTGCCAGATTGTGAAGACTTAACAGATGACAAGACAGACAATCGTCTAGCAATCTCAGAAAAATATAAACTCACCTAACAGTCAAAATGAAATATCAAAAAACAGATCACAACACGAACATGGTGGGCACACTGTAAAGGTGAAGAACTTAAGAGGAGCTGTTTCATAGAAACTTGACGAGTTTCAAGAAAAATAAAGGAGAGACATGACTGAATACTCTCACAGAGCAAATGTTGGAAGTAATTATAAAAGTCAAGCAGAAATTCATGAACTGTACAAGAAATGAGTATAATTAAAACTTGATAGAAGGCATACGTCCTATGGTATATCAAATAAAAGGGATAGCTAGAGACCTCAAAGACAACCTACCTGAAAATACATAGTCCAAAGGGAATAAAAATTTAAAATGAAGGAAGAAAAAAACCCAAACTTTGAGATCACATTAAAACACCAAATATACAGACTTTGGAGAATCAAGAAGAATTGAGCATGTCAAATTACAAGTTTATTTAAGGAAAAAAAATATTTCCCAAATCTAGAGAATAGTCTACCAATATCTAGGCATAAGAGAGTTGAAGTTTACTGGACACATTTAATTAAGTCTAACCTAGGATAAATAATCAATCTCTCAAAGATTAAATATAAATAGAAGATATTTGAAATTACAAGAGAAGAAAACAAATCACACATACAAATACCAAAATTCTCCTCGCAACAGATTTCTCAGTGGAAACCTCACTGGCCACGCAAGAGTGGCAAGAGAGCTTCAAAGTAAGTAGGGAGACGTCCTGCCTTGCGAGGGCGCTTTCCTGACTGCCCAGAGGAATAAACCTGAACCACAAGCTGAAGCTTCACGTGGTTTCTCTTATGTGACAAACTCAAGACACAAATAAAGAGCAAAATGAATGATAAATAATAGCAAAACAAAAGATAGGTCTTTTGCAGCGGAGAAGGGACTCAAAAGACGGAGGTACTGACTACTGACGGGAGTAGAAGGAAAAGGAAAAGGAAAGAGGAAAGGAATTGGTGTGCTATGTTCTTATATCGACTTCCAAAAAGACATATAATCATTATGTATTTCAAACATATACACATAAAAATAACAGCTGAGCAAAGGGTGCTATTGCAACCAAAGCTACATTTTATAAAATGGAGTAGATGAAAAGATTTTCTCTACCAAGAGCTCAGAGAATATATTTTCATGAGCTCAAGCCTGTAAGAAATGCTAAAGAAAGTTCCAGCTGAAAGAGGTATGCTAATGCTTCAGAACAAGCTTTCAGGAGATATCAAAACTCTACTAAGAGGGACTATGGAAACAATTTTACTGCATTCTACTCTTATAAAGAGTACATACATAATCAGTCATATTTTAGTATGAAGTTTAAAGAAAACAATTAAAATAATAACTGCATTAATATGTTAAGAGGTAGGCAATATAAAGACATAATAAAGTATAAGATATAAGGATAATTTGTATAAGTGTAGAATTTTATGGGCATTTTTATTTGTTTCTTTAATTTTTATGTTTGCACTGCAAAGATTTTTGTAAAGCTCAAAGTAAATACATGAATAATAAACAAGGGATCAAATATCTCACCAGAGAAAAAATATCACTTAACCAGAAAAAAAGACTGCAAAAAAGAAAGAAGAAAAACATGAAACTATAGAAAGCTATAAAACAAATTAAAGTAGCTATAGTAAAACCTATCAATAATTATGTTGAATCTAAATAGATTAGAATCTCCAACTAAAGACATAAATGATTGAATATGTTGAAAAATAAGAAAATCACTTTGCCCCTAAAGATCTTCATAGAGTGAAGAGACAGGTTAAGATGTTCCATAAAAATGAGATCTAATAGGAAGACCAGATCATATTTTTATCAAATAAAAGGTTTTTAAAGCAAAAGTAATGAAAGGAGACAAAGAAGGCCATTATACATTGGTAAAGTGTCAATTAAGATATAAAAATTTATTAGTATAAATATATGTATGCAAACAATATCAAGGTACTCACATATATAAACTATTGATAGACTTAATAGGCAAGATAGATACGAATAAAATAGAAATCAAAATAGCATAGCATTAGTATAAATATAATCACATAGAACAATGAAATGGAACAGAATTTACACTTTATAAGTAAACTTACATATATATATATATATATCCAACCACTTTTTGGCATTGTTATTAATAATAAAAACATATACTGGAAATAGAAAAGTCTTTCCAAAACATAATGCTGGGAAAATCGGTTATCTACACGCAGGGGATTTAAACTAGATCTGTTGCCTGTCTCCAGGGACAAAATGAATTGAAAACAGATTTAAGGTTTAAATTTAATCCTGAAATAGTGAAACAATTAAAAGAAACATGGAAAATGCTTCAGGATATTGAATTTAGAATGAATATTATTTTGAATAAGATTTCAAAAACACAAGAACAAAAAGGAAAAGATAAAGCAATTATAAACAAATAAGATTATATCAAACTAAAAGCCTTATGCAAAATAAAGGAAGTCATTACACTGGAAAGTCAACCTATAGAATGAGAGAAAACAGTTGCTCACTGTGTATCTTACAAGTGGTAAAAATCTAGAAAATATCAGAAATTCCTGAAACCCAATAGAAAATAAATAATCTAATATAAAACAGGCAATAGATTTAGATAGACATTTCTCAAAATTAGGCAGGCAAATGTCCAACAAGCATAGAAAAAAATGATCAACATCATTAGTCAACCGGGAAATGCAAATGAAAACCACAATTATGTGGCACCCACTCTGGTAAAATTACTATAAAAAATGATGAAAGACAGAAGTGCTGGTGAGGATGTAGGTAAAAGGGAAATCCTGCACACTGTTGGTAGAAATGTAACTAATAACACTACTGAAAACACTGCAGAGGTTTCACATGCATGTGCGTGCACACACACATGCTCACACACACACACACACAAATTACCAAATATATCAGCAATCCCGCTCCTGAGCACCTGAGTACATAAATGAAATGAATTAGTGTGTCAAAGAGAAACCCTCACTCTCATCTTTGTTGGAGTGTTGTTCAGAATAGTCAAGAAATGGAAGCAATTTGAGTGTCCATCAACTGGTAAAGGAATGAAGAAAATGTGGTAAATGTACAACATGGGATACCATTGAACTGTACAGAAAATGCAATCCTGTCTCTTGAGAAAACATGGATATGGAGATAATTAAGTGAAATAAGGTAAGCACAGAGAAACAAGTACTATGTAATTTCACTCATACATTGGATTTTTAAAAAGTTGATCTCATAGAGATTGAGAGTAGGGCTATGATTACCAGAGGCTGGGGAGTGTAGAGAGAAGGAGGAGAATGGTGAGGGACTGTTAGTGGACATCACACTATAGTTAGGGAGCTGTGAGAGTTGTGGGGTGCTATTCCAAAGGACACTGACTGTTGTAAGCAGTTTTATGCTTTGTGCCTTAAAACAAAAGAATTGATCTTGAGTGTTTTCACCATAAGGTAATGAGAAAAATATCTGAAGTGATAGACAGGTTTAATTTAATTACACCGTGTACACTTGCAGTGAGATATCACACTGTACTCAATTAACACGTATGTTTATGTATTGATGTAAAAGTTACAATAAATTTAATTTAAATAAAATATTTTTAACATCTATGCTTTCTAGTTTCGGTTTTCAAATATGTCAACATTCACATAAGTAATCAACTGCCAGTATGTCATTATATAGCCCTTCTTCTGCTTCATTATTAATTTAAATATGTCCTTCTATTTTTTCGTGCTTTGGAAAAGATGTTCATCAAATTAAGGAAAAATTCTCTGTATCTTACAAAATTGATTAGATCGATCAGTGAAGTTCTTATGTTTTCCATGGAGTATGATATTAACACTGAATCAGTCCCAGGAGAGGCGCACATAACTATGCCTTCTGGAAACATATTTCTTTCCAAGTTCCCCTCACTCTCAGGCAAGCCTGTTGCTCATGTGTCACTGCATGGTGGACCCCTCTTGATTCTAAGGCACGAGTTGCCATGGTGAATCTCCAACAACACCAGCTCTGCTCTTCCCTAGTGCCACCGCAGATGCCGTCACGTTAATAAAAGTAGAGCATGGGATAAAGACAAATGCCTTATATGGTTTGGAGAACGTGTAGTACCCAGTATATAGAATGTGCATGGAACTCAGGCCGGAGAAACCTCACATCTGAGTATTAAGTCCAAAGAAGTGCTAAAGAAATTCATAAGGAGATAAGAATACTATTTACTTCAATTTCATTCATGTTTGGCAGAAATTACCAAATCTAAATGTTCATTATTAGAAAAGAGGATTGAAATATAGAACCCACAAACCATAATATTTGGCCCTTAAATACAATGAGAGATATAAATAGTAAGTATATAAGAGATGATAGATGCTAAATAGTTATAGGTAGGTAGGAGAGAATACAGATCCTAAAATAAGAAAAAGAATAAAGTCTAACAAAACAGCTACTATGCAAATATTTAAAAAGCTGTACTCATAGTAATAATACTACATATTCCAAACTATTCACACATACTTAAAGACATGAAATTTGCATCTCTGTGTAATGGGAGAAGAAAGGCCATTAAAAGATAAAATTAGAATTGAAGTAAAAATGGCAATGCCAGCAGACTAACAATGGTAATATGCTATGAATTTTAAAAAAATACTAAACAAACTTTCAGGAAAAGATCTCCCCCCAGGAAAAAAGATGAAATGCAATCAAGAGAGGGCCTGCATGACACAATTTTTTGCTTTTGCTGTTTTGCTCTTTCCTACATCGAGGTGATAGTATTTAGAGTTTGATTGTTAGATATGATTAATATCATGAAAGAGAAGAAAAGTAATCATAGTCTCTATTTCATCTGATTTGGAGGCTTTTCTTTATATTCACTGCTCAAAAGAGCTGATTTGAAAGACTTAAATAAATATACTTGGACAGGATAATCATTTCTGTTTGCCAAATACATTTGTTCTAAGAAAACATACCTTTCACTTTAATCTATAACTCTTCCCAGCTACGTTTTTTGAAATGTGTAATTTCAGTGTATTGTGAAAGAAGCATAAATTTAACTGATAATGAAACAAAGACTCCATATCCCATGCTGGGACCTCAAATAGGATAGCGCCCTTGTATGTGACATCGGTAGCTTTCCCTGGGGTGAATTTGTACTAGTGAGATAAATACTTCCATTGACGTTTAGATGCACATCTGCCCCTGTAAGGTGACTTGGGATGCTGTGTGGGAGAAGTTAAAGGAGAAGAGAAGCGGGAGAACAAATAGGAGATAGGACAGTATTGCAATAGTTTATGTGAAGAGTCCCATTGGACTTTTTGTTTTTTGCCTTTTTGAGACAGGGTTTCACTTTGCAGTTCAGGCTGGCCTTCACCTCACTTTGCAGCCCAGGCGGGCCTCAAACACATTGATCTCTCTGCCTCAGCCTCCTGAGCGTTGGGATTACATTCATGCATCACTATGCCTGGCTCATCTTTGAATTTTTAAATTACAACCAAAGAATTTGGTATCTCCTTCCCTCCTTCCTTCCTTCCTTCCTTCCTTCCTTCCTTCCTTCCTTCCTTCCTTCCTTCTTTCCTTCTGTCCTTCCTTCCCTCCTCTTTCCTTTTCTTTCTTTCTCTTCTTTCTTCCTTTCTTTCTTATGACCAAAGATATGACTCTTAATTTTAAAATGTGTTTAAATAAACAATTTATTCACTATATAGGTATTACTTGACTCTTAGTGAGTACTGGAATTGGGCTAGGCAGTTTCTAATTAACTATATACTATAATGAGGGGGAAAAGATATAAAATTCAGACAAGTGCTATATAAAAAGGACAGACATTATCTTTCAGGTAACGAAATTTGTATGTGTAGACGGTTGTTATTTTTGCTTGACTGACATCCTCCCTACCTGTTTATTTTGAAGAAATTCCTTAATGCCTAAGACTTGCGGCCCCCATCATTCACTAACTAACTAGTTAACTATACAAATAAATTCCTTTACTATTCCCCGGACAACTAATTCATAGGTGCAATTACCAAACCACACTCAGGACCAAGACCATTAGGAAAATGTGCATAATCTTGGAGTAAGTACTTAACCTGGCAGTCACATCCCATAAATATTTCCCAATAACAATGCAATACTCTTTCTGGAGGGTATTGCAACTAGGAGTTGGTACCACCTCTGAAATCAGGAAACTTTAAGAATGAAAGTTCGAATAACAGCTCAAGGTACTGGCAGAAACCAAGAAACTTCCTGTCACAGTGACAAAAGAATGCCCTATCTCTTGAAGCTGCAAAATTGAGATTCCTGACAACCAAAATCAAACATTGATCTGTCAATTCTGCTGAGTTTCAAATTACAGTGTCAGTTATACTTTCCTTCCTGCTAGGCATCCTATATGTGGCCTGGACATCTCTGGGATAAGATTGAATCTTCAGAATGGAATTGGTTGCGATAATGTCAGTAACCAGTTGGGAAGTGCCCATGAAATGTCTCTTGAAGACGACATCCTGTCCTGCATCCTGTCCTACAATTTCTACTCATGCTGATGGAGACAATTATCAGCTTCTGTTTTCTAGAAAGACTGTATTATAGGGTTGTGTGTTTTTGCACACTGGCCTCATTTTCTAGGACTTCACTTTCCCTGTGTTTCAGAGTCCATTCATAGAGTTGGATTCCCTCCAGGAGGCAACGGAGAAGGGAAGAAATACTATTGAAATTCAAAGCACCAAGGGGAGTGCACTGTATTATCATTTTCCTGTCACTGAGATACAATACCTGATATCTACAACTGAAAGGGGAGATGCTTAATTTTGCTGATGATCCAGAGATTAGGTCCATAGTTAGCTGCCTCCAAGGCAGCAGCGTGTTGGAAGGGTAAGACAGAGCAAAGCTACTTGGCTCAAGATGGCTGAGAAGCAAGGGCACAGTGCCAGAGAGGAAGGGCCGGGGACCACCGCGTAACTAAGGGCATGTATCTGTGACCTTCCAAAGACAACCAACAGTGTGCTTTTCTAGTATCCTAGGTAGCTCCCAAGACAGTCAAGTGGGCGCTGTTAATCTGAGCCACTATATGCACAATTAAGAATCTTAGGATATTTTGAAATTATGTACAGAAACTATACAGTGTAAATTTTAAATATATTCTGTGTTTGAGCAATTAGAAAGGGCATATTTTATGCAGAGCTATAAATTATAAATTATTCAAAATCTCATCCCCCTTTTACCCTTTGGTTTACCAACCATTTAGAAGTTAGGAGGAGTTTTCCGTGTCCATTGGACTTAATGGGGTGTCTCAATTAAAGGCTCTTTTTAAAATGGCTCTACAAGTCTTGCTGGAGGGGATCTCAGGACCACTTCTGGGCCACTAGATGCCTGCACAGGATGCCTATAAAGGACCTTTGCTTTCTTAAAGATGTGATTTAATGTACAGGCAAAAAACTGTACTCAGAGAAATGACACATTTCTGTGTCCTGTAAAATTCATCAGGAGGATCCAGTGAATAGCAGGCTGGGATCCTTTCTCTGTGTCAACTCAGTGCATAAATATACCATTTCTAAGTTTCAAATTTTCAAGAAGCAGGGAATGCAGATTCTTCAACATATGAATCAAACAGCGAGTGGAAGCAGATTGGAAAAACTTGGGCTCACTTCATTATGTAGAGGCCAATGATTTGTCTTTACTAAATTTTACAGCATTTTCATATGAATTTGCCTTTTCTCTAGTGCCTCTTTTAGCACTACCACCCATAAACATTGAATAACATAAATTTTCATGATATACCACAGACTATTGCACTGCATCAGGAATTCATTCACTGCAAAAAAAGGGTAATAAAATCTGTCCATGTCATCTCTGCTGTTATAAAACATGATTTGACTCTGATACGTCCCCCCAAATTTCATGCGATGAAGGTCAAATAACCAATCCAGCAGTGTTTATATGTAAGGCTTGAGCAGGAATTCAGTCGTTGTTCCTCTGACCTTCTCACTGTGTCAGTGAGTTCAGAGCTTGTTGGGCTGTTAGGAAAGAGAAGTTAGAGGAGGAAGTAGGTCACCTGAGGTGTGCCTGTCAGGGCAATTTTTTCTGTAGTTCCCCCTTCTCCTCTCTCCCTCCTCCCTCCCTCTCTGATTTCAGACACTGTACTGGGATCAGCTTTGTACCACTTGCCCCCTCCACCTTGGTGCACTATCTCATCAATCTCACCACAACCCTCAAAACAGTGATCCCAGCCAACTACAGGCTGAGCTTTGGAAACCGAGCAAATATGTGTTCCTTTCTTTAAACTGTTTTCCTCAGCTTTTTTCCACAGGGCAGAAAACTAACAAACACCATTTGTCAGAAATACACATATTTTTGCAAGATGATTTTTGTGTTTTTGAATTGATTATTGAAATTACAATTAGATAATTCAATTGAAACAGTATTTTAAGTGTTTAGGGCACTAGTGGAAAACAGATGGCACATTTTCGAAGCAACAAAGAGTATGTGGCTTTAGGTAGTTCAGATGTAGCTGCTTGCATAGTTTCTAAAGGGAGGAAGACAGGCTCGACTAAATTGCAACAAGAAATCAAAATGATGGGACACAACCTGAGGAAAGTGTTAAAGACTGCGATAGCAAGTGGGTCAAAGAAAAATGCTCCAACAGTTTAAGTGTGGCTGGAGGCCCAGTGTAGCGATATGACTAGCTTACAAGTTTACTATTTTGTTACAACCAGTCTTCTAGGTATAGAGAGTAAATGGTTAAAAAAGGGAATTCAAATCCTTGATCACGTGGAAGTTACATTCCAATTTCGACAGGTACAGGTTAGCATAGCAAAAGTTAAAGGACTTGCTGAAAGCATTGACAGGGATGAAGAATAATCTAATGATTTCTGGGCTGAGACAGCAACAAGGTAGTGGCCAGTTACTCAACAAGAACAGGAAGAAGCACCAGCTGCCCTTGCTCAGCCATTGCTCGTCCTGAGGGTTGCGGTATTTCCTATGGACGCATTCCTCAAAGCACGCCTGAGTCTTGCGTCCATTGGGTTAATATGGAGGAGTGAAGTGGAAAAACTTCTCCTTCCGGGTAGATAGTGAAGGTGATGGGGCCAGAGAAACCGCAACAAACTTGCAAAAGGGAGATGTGAAAATGACTAACTAAAAAAAAAAAAAAAAAAAAAAAAATCAAGGAATATAAAAAACATGATGGTTTTTAAATCAGAATAAGGCGAGCTACATGATTCTGTGTGATTTGCGATACAGAGCAGTGTGGGTCACGTTAAACTTCAGGTTGTTCCCATATGTGTCACAGAAGTAGAAATGAAAAGCATTCTTGTCACAGAAGTAAAAACAAAGAAAACATTCCTGACAAGGCAGAATTATTTGCTTTGACAAGATCAATGTATTATTTAGTTATAAAGTCATTCAACTGAATCAAGATTGTAATTCACACAGAGGAGAGTGTACAGAAGAGTGTCATGTGTCAAATCTTCAGTTACTCAGATAAAATGGCAAATTAACTCAATTATGGCATAGAAGAAGGAAATTGCTTAATGACTATGGCTTCAAAAGGGGAAGCAATTTATTTATTTCCTTATTCTTTAAACAGCACAGTAGAACAGAAAGAATCTCTATTTTTGCATCATTCTTCCACCATTTGGGATGGAAATCAATAAAAACTTTCTACTTGGATTAGTAGATGATCATCATGGTAGAATGTATGAAATACCTTCTGTGATTTTTATCATTTTTGTCTTATTCACCTAAACTGGTCTATACGCACCAAGCTGAGTCTGCCTTGTTGCTTCTCTTTTCACTGCTATTTATTGGATTTTTTTTTCATAGTTTATTACAGTTTGAGATGTTCCACTCAGGCCTCTGGTACATTCTGTGGTATTTTATGTACAATATGGGGAAGTTCTCCAACTTCCTTATTTTGCATGTAGCTATCCTATTTTCTAGTTGACATTATTTGAAAACAATATTCTGTGCAAGAATAATCTTGGTACCTGTGTTGAAAGTCAGTAACAATAAACATGAGAGATACCTTGGAGACTTCCAAGTTTTCCTTTCTTACCTTTGTTTACTTCTTTTTTCATTTCAGTTCTGGAGATTAAACCTCAGGCCTTTTGGTAAATCATTTTCTAGCCTTTTTATAGGCATTATTTTGAAAAGGCAAAAGAATTATATGATCTGAAGAGAAACCAGAGTATTACATTCATTATTTTGAAACAGGCTCTCTTTAAATTGTGAATTTGCTACACTGTGTTCAGACTTGGTATCCTCCTGCCTCAGTGTCAAAAGTGCTGAGATAACTGCTGTGCAGTCCTGTGGCTTTTTTTCATTTATCTATTTATAGGTTTGTGCAAATTTCAGAACTGGAAAATATAAAGGCAACCGTTATGTAATTCTTTTAAATATTATTTGGAATATGTGTTCAGCATCTTTTGAATTTTGATGTATATTTCAGGAGCAGTTTGATCCTTGGAGGGGAAACTAGCTGGATTTTCCCAGAGATTGTACCCGATATATTTCCCCCAGGATTATATCAGCTAGTTCTCACTTGAGAGTTTTGCTAGTGTAAGCTTTTCAAGATATGAATAAGAGATCATGTCTTTTCATTGATGAGTTCCCAATTTCTTTCAACTCTATTTTGTAGCTTTAAGAAAATAAGTTTTACACTTCTTTTTCATTTATATTCTTGTTATTTACTCCTTTCAGTCTTATATTCTATCATTTTCAGATTGTTTATTCTTAGTTTATAGAAGTACGATTGACTTTAACTTGTGACTTGAAATCTTTATTAGCTCTAATATTTTTCTTTGTTTGCTTAGGATATTCTTGAATAAGGTCATCAGCAAACAGAGGTAATTCTACCTCTTTCATTAAAATCTGCCTACCTTTTATTTCTTTTTCTTGACTGATTGCCCTGGATAGAATCTCCAGTGTGATATTGGTTACAAGCGATAAGATAAAACACCTTTATTCCTGATATTTAAGTGAAAGAATTCAAGTTTAACCATTATGTATGTTGTTGGGAGAGGATTTCTCACAGCATCCCTTATAAAATGGGCAAATTTGCTTTGCCAGTTTGTTCAGTACATTTTACCATCAAGTAGTGTTATATTTTTCTGACTGCTTTTCCTCCATTAAATGGCATATGTGATTTAATCATTCATTCTTTTCATGTTATATGTTATATAAACTGATAAGTTGATGTCAGACAAATCTATATTCTTGATGTAAGCTTTACTTGATTATGACGTATAACCCTTCTTACATATAACAATTTACTAGTTCAGGAATTAAAGGAAGAAATAGAGAACATGAAGGCAGGATAGGATATAAGTGTTTTTTAAAAAGTAGTTAACAGTTTTAAAAAGTGTTTTTTAAAAAGTAGTAACAGTTTTAAAATTAAGGAGTTTAAGCCTAGCAAATTCTAAAGTTGATAAAAGTATTTTATTGCTTAGTTTATTTTCCAGAATATTATTATATACATATGGAGTTTAATATATTTTGTGTGGGTTAAGCCATTGCAATCATTATTGTTTTACCTCTTTTTATTTTTCCAACTTAATTGATGTATAATTACATGGGAAAGAAAATAAAATTGATATGTCTCTTAAGTTAGAGTAAAGCATCATGCAGCATTTGCTATGAAATAAAATGGTCAAAAGATAAACATGTTTAGATACACAGGAAAAACACCATAAAGAATAAAAATACAGAAGTGAAAATTCAATGTAGAAATGTAATTAAAGAGGTTTAGGATACTGAACTATGCAAAACAATTAATGTGCTAAACTTGGTTGGATCATAATTAAAAATCATACAAAAATAAAATTTTGGAATACTGAGTTCAATTTGAACAATGATTCAGTTTAACAAGAGTTGTAAAATAGGCAAATAAAAGAGTAAGATTAAGTATAAAAGCAAAGGGAGGTTGAATAATATCAATATCTATAGTGCTGTACTAGTTTAAACGATTTCAAATAGCATTTATATGGCTATAAGTATAACATACTGTCATTAGTGGATTAAGGTTACAGTCACGGAGTGATAATATATAATTATTACTGTTTTAGGTATCAGGTCACATGTGGAAAATGAGCAATTTTACAGGCTAACTTATTTGAGGATACAATCATATGATATCTAAGATATATTTTAAAATAATAATATGTACTTAAGAGAAATTTAGGTGTAAATAAAAAAATTGGCCAGAAAATAATCATTGTGTCAATAGGATGATGCTTACTTCATAAAAATTCATTATGTTACTGTATTTAAAATTTTTTAAAATGTAAAATAAAAAGTAAAAATATTATATTCAGAACTTATTACCTATCAAGGAATACCCAATTAATGTTTTATAAAAACCTTTATTATACTGCTTTTTAACAAATCTTACAATACATAAAATGTCAGTGGTTACTAGCACGTGTTTACAATACATAATGAATATATTTTCTGTGGAGCACTGGTAGATGAACACAGTGGGTCTTAATCCTTTCTACTCCCTTATTTCAGAAAGTGGTGAAAAGCACCCACTCATTATATTTCCAAACAGCTACTTGCTTGGTGATAGTCCTAATATTTAATCATGTTATTTAATAATTAATCAAGATTCTCTGTTCACATATATTTTAATTTTATTATGAAAATTTCCAAACATATACCATCTATTTGGAGTAGGAGTTTCACATGTATTAATGAACTTCAAAAAGTATCAATTTGTAAACAGTCCAGTTTAATTTATATGACTTGTGATATTATTTGCTCTTTATTAATTTCCTGATGCACATTATTATACAACAAACTAAACACAAACAACTAGAAAATGGAACTAAGAATTCATTGTTACACGAATGTGATACCTAACACATTCTGTTTTGAAAGAAATTTATAAAGTCTATAAAGAAATGGGTTGTGTGAGTGATAGGAAGGAAAGCCACAGTTGGCGCACACTGTGCACGGGCCATGCGCCAGGGTGTGCTGTGAGCTGACAGAGACATTAGTGAAGTCGGTATAAACAGCTCAAGTCTCCTATCTTTAAATAATTATGGGGAATTTGATGGTGAAAATTCAACAAATAAAACATCTAAAAAATAATTTATTAAAAATTAACAAAATGCAAACTCTCAATTGAGAGTTATAATAATTGGAAGAAAATCCCACTTAGTAAACAGAGTGGGAAAATAAAACTCAGTAAACTTGAAGATGGATTATTACAGTTTATTCAATCTGAAGAACAGAGAGACAAAAGTAGACTGAAAAAAAATGTTGAGAATTTGTTCATATACTTGTTAGGCGTTTATGTTGAGTGAAACAAACCAGGTACAGAAACACCATCGCTACATGTTCTGTCACTAGTGGAAGATAAAATAGGGGCACAGAGAGAGGGTGGGCAGTGGGTACAGAAATACAGTTAAAAGGCTGATCCAGGCATGGTGGTGCACACATATAGTCCCAACACTTGGGAGGCTGAGGCAGGAGGATCACTGTGAGTTTGAGGCCAGCCTGGGACAGAAAGTGAGTTCAAGACCAGCCTGAGCTGCACAGCAAGACCCTGTCTCAAAAAGACAAAAAAAAAAAAAAGAAAAGAAAAGTACTACAACTCAGTAAGGTAACTACAGTTTACAAAAATTCATTAAGCATTTCAACATAACTGTAGCAACCAGATACACCTGTTGTCACACACCTGTAATCCCAGCATTGGGGAGCAGAAGCAGGAGGATCAAAGTGAGTTTGAAGCCAGCCGGGGCTATATCTTTAATTCAACACCTGCCTGAGTAGATAGAAGACCCTAATTCAAAACAAAGAAGAAAATAAACAAAAACAAAATAACTAGAAGAAAACGAGTTTGAAGATTCACAGCACACAGAAATTATTTTACAGGTGGGTGTGGTGGCACACATCTGTAATCCCAGCACACAGGATGCTGAGGCAGGAGGATCACTTTATATTAAAAGCACGACTCAGCTACACAGGGAAACACTGCTCCCTGCAAAATGTGAAATGGTAACATTTGGAGAACTAGAGATGCTAATTACTCTGATTTGAGCAGTATTCCACTATATTTGTGGAATTATCACAGTGTAACACATAAGTAACATTATCATCTGTAATTAAAAATATTTAGAAAATTAAAGAAAGGAAGTGTATAATAAATATAAACAAAAATATTGATGTTAAAAATAAGTTAATAATATTGTTTCAAACACGTTATTGTTTTGAGTCATACCAATGATACGGGTACCTGAACTTTCTTTTGTAGATTTTATATATACCTGTCTGACTCCATTATATATTCTAACATAAAAATGAACAAAACTTTTATCAGTTGAGATGTGACTTATTTCATGATGAATTCATGTCGTTTTTCTACCACATTCTACTATAGGTTACACACTGTGTGTCTGTAGATAATGGTAGTTATGAATTTTATAGATCCAGTACTTCTCATGCATTGCTGAAAAAAAAGGGTTTGACTTGGGTAGAGTTGACATTACTGATTAATAGTGCAAGACAAGAACTATTACAGTTGGAATTTTGTTTAAAAATTCTAAGATCATGAAATCTTCAGCAAAGAAAATTTGAGGGGATGTCATATTATTTGATTTGTAAGAACTTTCTTTGCCAGTTTGTGTGAATCTGTATTTATAAAGAGGTTGGTATGTGTGAAAGTAGAGAAGTTTTCTGAAACTACATGACAGAATAAGAGGATAAAGTGTGGGGTGATGTTAATTTTGCTATTTCAAATGTGTTGTAAAGGACAGCTTATGTGGAGGAGGTGAGTCCTAAAGTACTAAATAAAATGAAGAAATACATTTGGAATTTAGTTTTCTCATGTTCCTTATTATTTTGAAGCCATATAATTTGCCACTGAAAATAAGAGCGATCATACAATTAATTTTACAGAATATTGTATATTGCCTGTCAGATCATATTTACAGAGGTTTGAACTTAAATACCATTTTTTCTTTAATGGTTTATAAAATGTGGGTCTCAAATTGACTGTTCACGTACAGTTGAAAAGAAGCTTTCTAACTGGGATGAGGGGAAAGAAAAAGGAAAGAAAGGCAAATTGTGTATGTATATGCAGGATAGCAAACAGTTTCACTGCTGACTTCTATCGCTTTACTGAAAGGAACAGTTAAAGATTAATTATTTGATCAATCTTGCATGTCTCTATTTGCTCTCCTGAGAAACCACTTTGAAGATATCAGTATGTAACACAACAACCATGGAGAATTTCCTACTGTTTGGCTTGTAACTCTGTAGTGTTTGCATTGTTCTTATGCTATTTTGTAAATGGAAGTCTGCTTGTTCATATGTTTTTCTTCTTTTGTTTTTAAAATAATTTTAAAAAATTTAAAAAAAACTTTCCAGAAAAGTAAACAACAATGATTATGACGTGCAGCACATTTTGTTCTTTTGAAAAGATAAGAAAGATGAATTCATATAAAACATTATTGTACCATCTCATTTGATTACTGAACTCTAAATTAAATCTTTGAGTTTGTAAATGGCAGGGAACACAACATGTCTATTCTAAAAGCACATTGATTAAGTGAAAAGGAAAAAAAAATGTAAAAGGAAAGACGCTTTATCATCACTGAGAAATAGTCATATGAAAGACTCACAAAAGTTATAATTTTCTTCCCAAAAATTCCAAAAACTTATTTCCTGATAGATCATATTAATATATTTCTATGGAAATTGTTTCCTCTACAATTTTCATCACATTCTAATGTGGTGAATGCTCTTAATTTTCCTATTCTAATGAAACACATTTAATTTTAAATATGAGATTTTAAAACCATGAAGGGTGAAAAATAAGCATGTGAAAATATGCTCCACGGGGCTGGGGATATAGTTCAGTGGAATAAGCACCTGCCTGGCAAGTGCAAAGTCCTGAGTTTGATCCCCAGGACCGCAAAAAAAAAAAAAAAAAAGCTCCACATTATGTTATTAAGAAATGCAAATTAAAATAACAGTGAAATGCCACAATATACCTATTAGAATTGTAAAAATCAAGAACACAGACACTACCAAATTTGGTCATGGATTGAAGCATGAGGAATTTTCATTCATTCTGAAGCTAGATAGAGAAAATGGTACAAACATTTTGGGAGATAATTTGCCTGTTTCTTACAAAACTATACATACCCCACCTTCTGACTAAGCAATTCCATCTCTAGGAATTCATCCAAATTATCTGAAAATTAGTTCCACAATATAACCTATGCTCAGAATTATACTGTAGACATTTGTCAGTAAGCTTTTGTTGCTTTCCGACAAAACTTGGAAGAAATCAGGTGTCGCTCAGGAAAATGAATGGATAAGCTGAGTGACAATCACGTAACGCTGCTACTTATTACTAAGGACATATGAGCTATCAAAGTATGAGAAGACATGCAGGGAACTGAATATATAACCCTAAGTGCGGGAAGCTGGTCTGAAAATCCTGCCTGCTGCAGGACTGCAGCTATGTTGGATTCAGGAAAAGGCAAACACCGAGGGGATATTAGAAGGGTCTGTGGCTGCCAGTGGGTGAGAGCAGGAGAGATGCAGAGATACACAGGAATAGAACGGAGAGGACTGTGGGCAGTGAGCCTCCTCTGTTTGCTGGGTAGGTGCACATCAATATACATTTGTATTATAAAGTTTAAAGTTTGTATCTGGTCTAAAATTAATCTGTATAGTGCTGTTTCTAAATTAAAGAAAATGGATACAAATTAATTGCAAACTAAGTTTTTATAGATCAAGTATAAGTAAGAGTTACTTTCAGAAATTAAACAAAATTTTTTTCTGGAGTTAGAACAATATGTTATCTCTTGTCACCAGCTGTTTCCAGACTACGGCATTTTCCTGTGATCTGTATGCGGTATGGTTTGCCAATTTCAAATACCCCTTTTCCAGAATAAAAACGAACATATGGATGGAATAGTGTAACGTCTGTCATTAAAATTTCCACTTTAAAATAAAAATGCTTCGAAGAGGTGTCATTTCTACAGACTAAGATATATTTTAAATTGATATTACATATTGTTATCTTCAAACTGCTTACTCAGATAAGCAAATGATTGTTTTTGTGCTGTTCTGTTTAAGTCTCTGTGTTTGTTGGATTTTGTTCTTTTCTCTTTAAAATAAAAAAACAAAATATATTTTAAGTTTATAAAGCTTACTTTATCAACAGAGAGATATGAACTTTAGTAGTTCACGTTCAAAAGCATTTGTAAAGCCTGAGAAGAGGCACAGGGCACAGCTCCTCTGGTAAGCACAAGGCCGTCAGTTTGATTCCCGGTACCATCACCACCAAAAAAAAAAAAAAAAAAAAAAGCGTTTCTATAAATAAGAAAAATGTCTCCAAAATTATTGAAAAACTGTGTTATCTTGAAGAAAACGCTCAAGAAATAGGGAAGCATCTGGTCCATGTGCTATGTTAGAAATGGGAAAACAAGAAAATTGAGAGATCTATATGGCAGAAAAGGATTAATAGAGATTTTTATTTTTTTATTTTAAAGATGGAACAAAAACATATTAACAAACACACGTATATTGCAAAATAATGCAAAAACAATACAAGCAATACAGAATTTCAGACAAGGTGATAGAAAATTAACAATGATTGTGGTATTACATACTGATATCCTCAAATTGGTGACACAGGTAAACAAATATAGACATGTAATACTGATCAAATAATTAAACAGTAACTGTTCCTCTCAATAAAGCAATAGAAGTCAGTAGTACAACCGTGTTAGCTGTCCTGTGTATACGTATATACGTAATTTCCCCCTTCTTTCTTCTCCCTTTTCCCACATCCCAGTTGTTCTTTCATTTTGAGCAATTTCCTTTCCTTTCTCAATGTCTCTTGTACTCCTAGATTTTAAAAATATGACATTAAAACATTTCAGTTTTATAGCAAAATATAACACATAAAAGAGGATAATGTTTTTAGTTAATGTGATAAAAGTTTTGTGTAATTAGCCTCCAGGTTTTAATTATACTACTTTTAGGATTATTTATAAAATATTTGAAATAATTTTAGAGTTTACATTATGAAAACAAAATACCATTTTGCTTGTAACATCCATATCTTTATCATTTTTGTATAAGATTTCCAATGTTATAAGATTTGAGCTAAGCACTTTCAAACCTATATATCCTCACTCAGCAAAATTACATTATAAATGATCAGCACTTAAAAGAATTTCTAGAGGATTGAGTAAAATCTGCACAGTTTTGAAATTAAATTTTATTAACAGATCCTAAAATAGAGCAATAGCATGTGGATGTTTTCTCTTTAGCACAATGAAAGAAAACTAAAGATTTTATCCTTCAGATAACTCAGCTTACGATCTAAGTTATCTTTTGATACATCACATTTACTATGACTTGTTAAAGATGTATAAAATTTTATTCCCTATAAAAAGGACAATACACTGTATTTTTATTAGTGGTTGTATTAAAATGCTTTAATACTGAATTCAGACCACTTAATAAATATTATTTTCCCTTTTTATTTTACACTTTGTACCAGTAAGTTCTTCTTAAAATGGGAAGTTATTATATTGCCATGCATAAATTCCTCTCTATACCAATTTTCTCTCAATAAAATAAATCAAATGTCACTAATGGTTTTGGAACAATATTTATTAATATACAAAGTCATGACATAGAGTAGTAGTTTGACTAAGCTTTGCATAGTTCTGCTTTAACTTTGTTTTTAAGAGCAGAAAATACTTTTGGAGAAAGAAGGCTTGTGTCTGAGAGTGGGTTGCCCAAGTTTTCTTAGTAGGTGTAGAGGGTACCAGCTGCTACAAATGCCATTAATGCTGAAAGACAGTGGGAGAGATACAGGAGGAGCTTGAATGCGCGACGTCTTTTTGAAGAATTTCTTGTTTGAAAGACAAACCATAAAAGACCAATGCTGACCTAAAGGATACTTATGACAAAAAAGCCTGAGAACTAATAATCTATAACAACTTTTTCAATACTTTGTACATAGACAGTGGTGGAAATACTTGCCAAAAGAAGGCTCCTTTATTTACCATGAGCTTACAGAATGAGGAAGAGAACATTCCCAGTAAAAATCATGATATAAAGAAAGCCCGATTCCCACCAGATGCAAAGGTCCATCTGAAAACTGTGGTTTCACATTCGTTTATAAGTGAGAGATTACAGCAGATACATTTCATCAAAAGCTCAAGTAACTGGGCTTAAACACTTGGAGGATTTCTAAACTTCATAAAAAGGTTTTCTATTTTAAAATGTAACATTGTGTTTTTAAAATATGGAAGTCTTTTGAAAACATTTACAAGAGTCAGATATGTGGCTGCAAAGCCATTTTTTATCTTTAAATTGTAAAACATACAGTGTACTTGTACAAGTGCAAAGAACATCAATAAATAAATTTTCTTACAGTCCAAATAAGAAAATATGATCAATTATCTGGATAAGTCTTTTATATATTAACTTTTGTGGTACAACAAATAATTCAAATCTTACATATTTAATACGAACCACTTTACAACTCTGTTAGCTACATGTCTCACTTACTTTGGGCCAGTTGGGACTTCATTTGGGGCTACTCCTGAGGATTTGTCATACCTCTATGGTTAACACATGGATCTGCTGGCAGATACACGGCACAAGTGGCACTTTTCTCTGCATGGCTATTGCCTGGCTATTAGTGAGCAATCTTAGGTCTGTGACACATGATCTCTCAGCCTCCAGTAGGCTAGTTTGAGATTGTTTACATGCTGTTTCCAGCTCCCAAAAGCAGGAGAAAACGAACAAGACGTAAATGAGGAAGCATTTATAACTTCCTGCTTCCAGCACATTTGCTTAAGTTCCACTGGTGATCGTAAAATAAACTTGGAGTTATTGTTGGCCTGGAATATTGAAGAGCAAAGATATCAGAGGATAAAATGTGCATAACCATTTCATGATCTGATGTAATTTTTCTTTCCTCTTCTTAACAAAATGCCTGGTCATGGGCTCACATTTCATATCACTTAGAAATATATTTTTCCATGTATTGCAGATGTCATACTAAATAAATATTCATCTGAATAGTTCAACATACTTATACCATTGAATAATTAAACATTCCATTATTTTATAAAATCTCTCTTTTTTATTTTAAAAGTAAAAGAACAAAAACACTAACAAACATACACACAGTAGCATAAGAACACTACAAAAACCGAACTACAGATAAGGTGGCAGGGGATCAACAATGGTTGTTGTATTACACATTGCTAGCTTCAAAGTGTATACTCACGACAATACAAATAGACGTACAAGGTTGATCAAACAACTAATCACCAATTGTTTCCCACATCAATATGACATGAGACAACAGTGCAACCATGTCAGCCATCCCGCACATACATACATACCTACTCAGCTATCCCCCTCTTCCTCCTCTCCTTCCCTTCATCCCGATTGCTCTCTACCCTTGAGCAGTCTCCCTTCATACCTCCCAATCTATATTCTCACCTCCAGGTTCCTACACTAATGATACTATACGCTGTTTGCAAGTGCACATCTGGTTTACCTCACTTATGAGTATGGTCATTTGCCTATAAAAGCCCGTAGATTGTCTTTCTTTACAGCTGAATAATATTCCATTGTGTAAAAATGCCACAGTTTTTTAATCCAGTCTTCTGTGGATGGACATATGGGTTGTTTCCATGATTTAGCTATTACAAATTGTGCTGCTATAAACATGGGTGCACATATATCACAGTGATATGCTGCTTTCAGATCTTCTGGGAAAATCCCCAGAAGGGGGATAGCTGGGTTGAGTGGGACCTCTAGACCTAGCTTGCTGAGGAATCTCCAAACCGATCTCCACAGTGGTGGTGTTTTTGCTATTATTTTGATCTTTTAACCAGGTCTACAGTAAGCATAAAACATGGGAAATTGCTGACTGCTGGTAATTGCTGTCTTTATCAACGATGAACCGACTGTTCAGGTTTTTTCACTATTCTGAGTTTCCTTCTATTTTCTTGGGACTTGGGTTAATCTAATACTAGCATTATGGGACACAAGCGAGGCGAATTTTAACACAGATATTAAGACTTTTTATAGTCATTGCTCGAAAGTGTGAGAAACTAATATAATAATAATCATGGCTTTTCCCTCATTTTCAATGCTCAGTTATTACAGAAACACATATCTTCATAATGAGCTTCAGATACCTTCATTACTAAACAAGGAAAATATAAGAGAGGACAGCAAGCAAAAGCAAATAGTTGAGCACAGAAGAAATCAGTTCAATGTTGTGAAAAGAACTGTATCATTTACACACTAAAATAATCACACTTGGAAGCTCCTGGCGGGGGGGGGGTCACAAAGTAAAGCCGAGAGTGAGAAACATCAATTTATCAAGATCCTGCATCTAAATTAAAATAAAATGTATAAATAAATAAGATAAATACGAATTGAGGACAGCTCAGTGTGAAGGCCCTGGTTTCAATCAGCAGGACTACGACACACACATGCGCACACACACACACACACACACACACACACACACACACTTCACTTTTTAATTTCAATCTTAATAACATAGCTGTTGGGTAAATTAGCTAAGTCATATTCTATGTCATTTATTTTAGATTATGAGGTACAATGTATTTATCACAGTTATTTTATGGTACTGAGGATTGAACTGAAAATCTTTGCACTGAGCTATACCGTTTCAGTCATTTTTAATTTTTTATTTTCAGACAGGTCCTTGTGAAGTCACTAAATTGCCTTGAATTTGTGAATAAATTGGCTTGAACTTTTGATTCTCTTGCCTCAACCCCTCAAAGTTCCGTAATATATGTGCATACTACCACGCCAATTCTGTAAAATTGTTTCTAAGCATTTAGAACATCCGTGCTGCTTTTGACAGACTATAAATACATTTTGTAGGAGGAATAAATAAATAAACATGTTACCAAGTTTTATATCAAATATTACTATAATACTGTGTACCAGGAGCCATATGATTTTGTTTTGAAATCTCCAATCATTGTCAACAAACACCATGTCACTTTTAATGTCCTTATAGCTACGTGGTTGAAAGAATTTTAGTTTGGTATTGATTTTCTAACAACTTAGCTTTAAATTACTCAATGTACTTTGAACAACCAGAAATTATTTGCAGTGGCCAAAGAAATCTTCAAAGAAGGAGAAAGCAGCATGTTATTTTCAACAGTACAGCTAGGAAGGGAGCAAGTTTCACCTATGTTGTGCCAACAAAGTTAGGGGTGTAACTAATTCCAATAAAGGTAGTTCGACATTTCTAGCACCTACAGAAGAAAGCAATGATCATAATTCAAACACCCATTGATTCACAAGTGAGTATTTTACATTAATTTCCTTTTTGGATCTTCATGAAAGGCCAAGGCCTAGTTATTTTTATTATAGATGAGAAAACTGCATCAACAAATCAAGGGATTAAGCATTTTACTTGGAAATAATACAAATCAAACTTGACATAAATGAAGGAGAAGGAGTTATAGTCATTCAAATACACTTTTGTTGATAGGTAAGAGACTAACACATTTGGTAGAAATTGAAATATACTCATCTCTGGATCACATACACATAAACGCACACACATGCAGTCCTAGCTCGGTTTTATGAACATTAGCTTATATTCAGTAATAATGTAGAAATTGGTTTTTCATTTGCTATGCTTTAAGCTGATTTGAACATATTAAAGCATAGATCCCTAGTAACAGCCCCACAGTACAGTGATGGATAGAAAGATAGATGGATAGGAAAAATAGATAACATTCAGCACACAAATACATTAATATTATGATATGCATATAACATATTTATACACTAAATATCACATTTATCAAAATTTTATTAACTATTTAATAATTATTAGAAAAATAAATTTAATAATACAAAGTCTATACATGAAAATCAGCTTTCAAAAAATCTTTGATCTACCTGAAAGAGAAATCAAGTAAACAATTCCATTTATGAGAGCACAATTCCAGCTTTCAGGAATAATCATCATTTGCATAGTGGGAAACTTACTACATGAAGACCAAACTGCTCCTTTCAAGGAATTCCTCCTCTCAAGGGGCTCAGCTGTCACTGTAGTTTACTATTTGGGAGTTGAAGACAATTAGATTTTAATTACATTGCAATAACATAAATTATTCGTGACATATGCCTTGGATTACATGCAAATTTCTGAAGACAAAATATTCAATTTAAATAGATAGATGATTAAAGACTGTCTAAAACTCACACTAAATTCAATATTGGAAACAAAAAGAAACAGTAGAATCATATATGTGGATTGTACTGTTGCAATAGGTATGCATGTTTTCATTAATTGCAAGGTACAGTGCTATTACAAACAAATGACCAAAGTCCAAGATACAAACATAATTACAGAGAGATTGATCTAATTTTTTGAAAAATAAGATTTATAAAGGAAATCACATATTCTAAAGATAGAGGAAGAGATAGTAGACATTATTTTAAACAATATAGCACTACCAGTTATAAGTTTATAAATAAAGATAATTGGAAGAATTTAATTAATTAAATTTCATGTACTTAATTAAATTTAATTTGTATATTGGAAATAATGCTGCTGATATTTTTTATCCAAAACTGTGACAATTACAACTATTCTAAAACCCATCTACGTGCTGTCATTAGTTTCATCTCAGTAAAATATTAATTACATGAACAAAACATGTTTATATGAAGTATCATTCACTATATAATTCAGTATAATAAATATAAAATATCTTATCAATGTCATTTGTTTCCTCTTCCAGATTTGGCCATTCAGCTAAAATCTCAAGAAGAATTAACTTTGTTTAATTTTGTATTTCCAGTACTGAGCAAAATACCTAGTTAATTAGGTAAGAACATTGAATGCATAATGTGTTCTGCTATGTTCCAAACACTGTTCTGGACACTGGAAGTCAAAAGAATATTCCCAGAAAAGTGGTTTTATTTATATACCAGTATAACTCTCTGAATATAAATGTTCAAGAGTTTAAGTAAATGAAGAGAAACTAAAAAAATAAATGATGTGACTCAAGTACTGAAAAATATAATAGCATTGTTCTAGAGGCAAAGATTAGTAAGAACAGAGAGAGTGAGCAAGCACAAAAAAGGTAGCAAAGATGAGAAAATATCCTTTAGGGAAAAAATTGTTGAAATTAAAAACAGATATGAGGATGTTAATAATATGAATATGGAGAAATAGACAGACAGGCGATAGATAGATATCAACATAGATACCGATACAGAAGGCATAGCTACAGATCCAGATATACAGACGTACAGATAGAGATACAGATAGGTATCAATAAGCACGGAAATGCTAGCCCAGACAAAACACCCCAAAACGTATAGGTTTATGCCATGAAGTTTCAATGAAGACATATTTAGTGACTTAATTTATATAGTAGAATATTGAGGCTGGAGACTGTACAGAGAAAAATTTAAAGCTTAAAATTCACCTATTCTCCTTACAGGGTTATTTCATTTAGATGTGAGATTATTGTGGAAGATTAATTAAGTAAGTGAGGATAGAAGCAAAGTTAGTGATAGAGACAGTTTATGAGACAGTGTTTGTGACCAAAGGACAGGAACAGCTAAAAATACTTCCAGCAAGGCATGGTAGCTCACAGCCACAATCACAGCACTCTGGTAAGCTGAGCCAAGCCTAAGCAGTTGAGTAGCTTATGGAGACCTTATCCCTAAAATAACACAAAGGCTGGTGACAGCCTTATAGCTCAACATGAAGGCCCTGGGTTCAACCCCTCATCCTTTTGATATGCGTTATGGTTTGGGTCTAGATGTCCCCCCAAAGCCTCATGCAGTCATGGGGCTGGCTTCTAGAGTTTGTGACTGACTTGTGGTCCAGTGCTGGGATTATGGGTGTGAGTGCTACACCTGCCCCAGGGCGGGTAGTGTGCATGCAGCGTAGGCAGGGAAAGAGGCTTGCTTGCTGCTGTGCCTCCTTCTTGCTCTATTTGCTTTTGCTGTTGCCCTCTGCCCTGCCACCCTGGCTTAGAGCCAGCCAAATATGGACTGAAACTTCCACAAACTGTGAGCTAAATAAACCTTTCCCTCTTCACTTTCGGGTGTTAGGTATTTTGTCTCGGCAAGGAGAGAAATGTAACAAGACAATAGGTAAGACTAATCATGTCTGCTGGCAACTGATAACTCAGGAGGAGAAACACACTAGTAGTAAAATTGTGTTCCCAGTTTTAATTTGGGAAAATAGTTTAAAAGTATCTATGGGACATTTATTCATTCTTCTTTTTAGATAACTTAGCAATATAAATATGAGGTAAAATTACAATGCTGCGGATGGGAATCAAAGAAATCTGCTAATGACAGGAAGAGACACATGTTGAAGTCTATATAAATAAAACTAAAATTGCCTGCTTCGCAATTGCATTTAGCAAAGCTTAAAAAGCTTAGTTGGAGGTAATGGTAAAATCGATGACAGATATAAAAGGAAGATAATATTAAGCAGAAAGTTTTGATTCTAAAGTTTGATTCTATTTTGAGTACTTTGAACAAAATAAGAATACGAGTAAGATGCTAAATTGTAGAGATAAATGTCGATCATACTTCTGAGAGAAATCCATAAGGAATATATTTAATAATCAATGTGTCAGTATCAGAATTGTGATGTCTGCATTTCTTTGATAGTCTTACTTTAGAAAAATGGAAAATAATGTCCTTCCTTTTGAAGTAGCTGGAGGTTAAGGATTAATTGAAAGAAAACCATGCTGCAGAAGTCATAAAAATGGTAGCATCCACTGGCTCATCCTCTCTTGGATCACTGGCTCCAGGACTTCATTCTCCAGGAGAGCAGGAAGTCATTCTCCTGGAGGTCATGCAGACAGCCTGAGAGGACAAAGTTGGGGGCAAATCGAGGCCTTTCCCACAAGGTAGCACCAGCTTAACAGCCAGCTCAACAGTGACCCCTCTTGGAAACAGATCTCTCAGAACCCCACAGGATTTCAGATAATGATGATTCATCCTCTATTAAACTGTAATTGAAGGACAGAATCTGTTCTATAAACATCCAGTGAAGATGCTCGTGAATTACCAACTCATAGAAACTATAAAGACAATAAATGGTACTGGGCACAGTGGTGAATACCTATAATCTCAGCACTTTTGTAGGCTGAGCCAGGAAGATTTCCAATACTAAACCAACCTTTGCAATTAAGCAGTTTGGCAAGATTCTTCTTAAAAATAAAATAAAAACGAACTTTGCTCATACCTTATGATCACTGTGTGTAAATTTTTATATAGCTGAAAATAATCCAATGGTTCATAAATTGCTAGGTGAAATGTGAAATCAATGGAATGAAATCATTTACTGAAAAAATAAATGGAAAAAAAATGGAATAAGGTGAAAGAAATGTTAAATGCATTGGGGTTAGGGCAAAGTAATATAAAATAGAATAATAGGTGGAAGCCAAACTTTGGAAAGTGATTGACAAATACATTCAGTAAGATAAGAATAAAAAAAAGACTTGGATTGTTGTTGGGCCAATAATGGAAAATGTTGTACCAATCAGCTTTGGGTCAGTGGAACAAAGCACCTGTCACCTGAAAATTCACAGAGGAAAAAGTCTATTTTTGCTTTAGAGTTTCAGAAGTTTCAACCCACGATTAACTGACTCTAACACAAACCACAAACCATTGTGGGAGAAAGTGTAGGGAAGCTACTCAACTAATGGCAATCGGTAAGCAGAGCTAGTTAGAAGGATCCTGTTCTAATTTCTTTTCTCACTGCTGAGAGAGAAAACCCCAACTCTCAGAGTTAGAGGAGGGATGGTTGAATTGAGCTCACAGCTCATAGAGGTTTCAGTCCATAGTCAGCTGGTCGCAAGGCAGGGTGGGATGGCATGAGGCAGCCTGTCGCAGAGAAGAAACAGTCATAAGCAGCAGGCAGAAGGCAGCAAAGCAGCAAGCTGCCAGCCAGCCTTCCCTTTTATTCCGTCCAGTATACCAGTCTATGAATGGTACCACCCAGAACTATGCTGATTCAGCCTATGATCCAACCAGACACACCCAGAAGTGTTGTACTAATTTCCCAGGTGTTCCTAAGCCAATCAAGTTGACAGTCAATGTTAACTATCACGTGCTAAATTGTAAATCAAATACTTTTGAGGTTGTAGAGTACCAGTGAAGTAAACTATAAACATTTTAATGTGATTAGGAAAGGAATTCCAGAAGAGGTGTACAGAAAAAGCCAACTCATTGTGAATAACAAAATAAATGGGGTTAGTAATCAAAAACACCTCATAGAGATGTAGTGTGTCTGGAACCTTTGTTATAAATATGCTCCCAGTGAAAGCAATTATAGAGGAATAATAAGGAGGTTAAGGGAAGAAACGTCCAGGGAACATCTGGCCCCACAAACTTGGCCTTCAGAAAGAACCCTGACTTCAGAAACTCACAGCATCATGGCATTAGTGTATTACCATAGAGTAATTACATGAAACGTGAGATCCCTTAAGATTATGAAAAATTTGAAAACTCCTGGAATTAATTCACAAATTGAGCAGTGTAGCTGGATACAAAGTCAACACCCAAAAATCAATAGCATTCCTATACACAAACAACAAACAGACTGAGAGAGAAATTGAGGAAACCATACTTTTTACAATAGCATCCAAGAAATTGAAATACTTAGGAATCAATCTAACAAAGAATGTGAAAGATTTATTCAGTGAAAACTACACTACTTTGAAAAAAGAGATTGAAGAGGATTTCTATAAATGGAAAAACATACCCTGCTCATGGTTAGGAAGAACCAACATTGTGAATGGCCATACTACCAAAACTGTTGTACAGATTCAATGCAATTCGCATTAAACTACCATTAGCATACTTCACAGATCTAGAGAAAATATGCCTTAAATTCATCTGGAACCAGAAGAGACCCAGAATAGCAAAAGCAATCCTGGACAACAAGGACAAGTCAGGTGGAATCACAATCCCTGACCTGAAATTATACTACAAAGCTACTGTAATAAAATCAACCTGGTACTGGCTAAAAAACAGACCTGAGGATCAATGGAACAGACTGGAAGATGCAACCATAACGAAAAACCCACTCAGCTACCTAATATTTGACAAAGGAGTCAACCAAACCCACTGGAAAAAAGAAGACCTGTTTAATAAATGGTGCTGGAAAAACTGGCTTGCCTCTTCCGAAAACTGAAAATAGACCCCAGTCTATCACCATGCACCAAACTCAGGTCAAAATGGATCATAGACCTCAACATTAAAACAGAAACTCTAAATCTATTGGAAGAAAAAGTAGGTAAAAATCTTGAAGACATAGGAGTAGGCAGAGAGCTCATGAACAAAAATGAAACTGCAAGGGAAACACTCCAAAGAATCAATAATTGGGACCTCATCCTACTGGAAAGTTTTTGCATATCTAAAGAAATCACCAGCAAAGTAAAAAGAAAACCCACAAATTGGGAAAAAATCCTAGCTGGATGTCCCTCAGACAAAGGTCTTCTATCTAGAACATACAAAGAATGAAAAAACATATACCTGACCAAATTCAAAGACTCAATCCAGAAATGGGCATCTGAGACAAATACACACTTCTCAGATAAAGAAATACAAATGGCAAATAAATATATGAGAAAATGCTCCACATCCTTAGTCATTCAAGAAATGGAAATAAAAACAACACTGAGATTTCATCTCACCCCAGTAAGACTGGCCAGTATGAAAAAAATCATCCACTAAGAAATGCTGGTGAGGCTGTGGAGAAATAGGGACTCTATTACACTGCTGGTGGGAATGCAGACTGGTGCAACCACTATGGAGAGCAGTTTGGAGATTCCTCAGCAAACTAGGTCTAGAGGCTCCATTCAAACCAGCTATTCCCCTTCTGGGTATTTTCCCAGAAGATCTGAAAGCATCATATCACTTTGATATATGTCCACCCATGTTTATAGCAGTGCAATTTGTAATAGCTAAATTGTGGAAGCAACCCAAATGTCCATCCACAGAAGACTGGATTAAAAAACTGTGGCATTTTTATATAATGAAATATTATTCAGCTATAAAAGGGGACAGATTTGGGGCCTTTGTAGGCAAGTGGTCAAAACTGAAGTCCATACTCATAAGTGAAATAAATCAGAGGTACATGTGCAGGCAACGTATTGTGTCACTGGTGTAAGAGCCTGAGGGTGGGAACATAAACTAAGAGACATGAAGGAAATCTATTCAAAAGTAAAGAACAGATGGGATGAGGGAAAGGAGAAAAGAAAGAGGCAAAAATGTATGTATGAATGTATGTATGTGTATACATATGTGCAGGATGGCTAACAGGGTTCTACTATTGTCTTATGTCACTTAATGGTATGGAATAGTTGATGACGGGTTGTTTGATCAATTTTGTATGTCTATATGTGTTCTCCAGAGCATACATTTTGAAGATATCAATATGCAATGCAGCAACTATTGTTGGTTTTCTGTTGCTTTGTCTATAATTCAATTCTGATTATACTGTGAATGAGCTACCTTGTGTCTCTTTGTTAATGCTTTTCGTTTTTGTTTTTTTTTTCTTTCTTTTTCTGTTGTAGTTGATGTAGTTCTTTTTGCTTTCACACTTTAAAAAGAAGTTGTACTACTGACTTAGGTCACTTTATTGTAAGGAATAGTTGATGATTAATTGTCTGATCAATTTTGCATCTCTATATCTGTTTTCCTGAATATACACTTAGAAGTTATTGATATGTAATGCAACGACCATTGTTGATTCCCTGTCACCTTATCTGTAACTCAGATTCGATTGTACTATTCTTATGCTACTTTGTGTCTATTTGTTAATATCTTTTTGTTTTTATACTTTTAAAATTAAAAATGAGAAATTTAGGCTGAAAATATGGCCACATTTTTTATACAGCCACATTGGCAACTAGCTCTAACTAGCTCTGCTTACCCGTTGCCATTATATGGCCACATTTTAGCATACGATTTTCTTATTTCTAGCAGGACAGGATGGATGATTATTTCCCTATTTTTCGTGTAGGGCAGAGAGAATAAGGGTTTCGTTGCATACCATGTCAGAGGGTGGTGGCCGAATAGGAACAAGAACTTATGGTACTGCCACATTATTCTCTGTCAGTGAGCACCGAGGTGGTTTCCATGTCTTATCTATTGTGAGTAGAGCAGAAATAAACATGGAAATGCAGGCGTCTCTTTGGACACACTAATTTGTTTTCTTGTGCGTATACCTAATAATGTGATTATTGGATCATATAGTAGCTTTATTGCTCATTATTTTAAAGGAATTTCTGTACTTCTATCTACAATGGCAGCTTTGACATGTTTTCAGAATAAGAAATGATAAATCTTTGAAGAAACAGATATATTTTACCTGATTTAAACATTATGCAATGTATATACCCCATAAATAGGTCCCATACATACATATATTTTTATTCTTTTATCATTAAAAATAAATGTAATTACAATTAATTTATAATTGTTATTGAGATGAAGTATATTTTATATATTAATAATACTCAAAATTTACAAAAATGCGCAAAGCAAAGAAAAAATAGGTCTTCCATTTCAAAAATGAAACACTTAAATTTACTCTTTGCTTTACTGATAAAATATGACATTCACCTCTGAAAAATGTCATATTACTCTAGTAAATGTTAGAGATTAAAAGTTTACTGGCCCTTCCAAGACTCATTAAAGTTTAAAATTCCACTGACTATTTGCACTAGCCATATGACTATGACATTCTGAAAGATATTTGCATCTTAAAAAAAAATTTATCTAGATATAAAATATTATTCTTACTATGAAACAAAACCATAGATTCAGCAAAATATTAACACTTAGATTGAATTAATAATATTTATGTTATTCCAATATTGGACAGATATATCTTAATAGAAATTAAAATAAATTCTATTTAGCTAAGTACAATATTTACCGGGATATCAATTTTCAAGATTATACTATTGAAGAGAACTAATAAAGACTTTGAAGAGATAAATGCCATACAAGGAAAAGACACTACTTCAGCAATGTAATTTATTTCTCCTTTAAAGTAAGGATTAAATACTATAATATGCTTTTATGACTTTTTATTACATATCTATAGCTTTCCAATTGAATAGTCTTAACTCATACAGCAGATTCTGTAAAATTTCATCATCTTATCACTGATGAGGATTACTTTATGATGTAGATTTTGGATTATCTTTCCTCTCATTTAAAATTTTTTAAACTTATAATTTTAAATAGTACAGAACAATAGTAAAAAGTTACATATTCACATGATGTGTCATTAAAAATAAATATTGG
Organism: Dinomys branickii; assembly: GCA_004027595.1. Taxonomy (NCBI): domain Eukaryota; kingdom Metazoa; phylum Chordata; class Mammalia; order Rodentia; family Dinomyidae; genus Dinomys; species Dinomys branickii. The sequence continues at coordinate 36,661 of PVLD010005959.1, read as the reverse complement.
GTAATGTTTAAATTAGGATAATCATATTTGTCTTCATAGTTATCATTTATTTAGTGTAAGGTGTTTTAAATTCCTTTCTTTCAGGTTTTGGAAGGTACTGTACATTATAGATATCTGTAGTAATCCTACTATATAATAGCACACCAAAAATTTTTACACGTGTGTGTTACTTGGTACACACTGACTAACCTTTCCCCATTACATACATCACCCCTGACAAACTTCTTCAACCTTTAGCAAGGAGATAGACTCTTTTCTAGATTTTAGGTATGAGTAGTATGACAAAGTATCTATCTTTATATAACTGACCTATTTCTATTAACATAATGATCATCAGTTCCATCCATGCAGAATGATTTCATCTTTATTATGTCTGAATACTATCTTATTGTACTAGCATTTTTTATTCGTTCATTGGTTGATAAATACTTAGATTTTTTTTCCAATTCTTGGTATTGTGAACAGTGAGGGCCTTTGTATAATAATATCTATGAATCAGTGTTGATGAAGGGAACTGACATGTGTTACGTATATGTACCAACCCCCAGAGGGAATAGAATCATCGTGTGCTGCAAACATGTAGTAATTAAAGGTTAAAAAACAGAAAGAGAAAAAGAAATAATGTTACACAATTTCATTTATATATTTTAATTTATTTTCCATAGATACAAGTTTGACTTGCAATGAGCTTGTCTGAAGCTTGGATCCTGAGGACTTACAGGATCTGAGATATCCTCTCCCTCAGTTTGCTCCCATTCTTGTCTCTAATCCTGGTTAAGGGCTTAACACTGATGAAAGCATTACATTTCCAATATAGCAATGCTCCTTCATTAGGCAGTTTCTTATAAGCACTGTGAACTAAGTCCAACTTCCTTGGTGCCCTGAAGTCTATTTGTAATTCTTGGAACAATCCATTAAGTATTATTTCTTTATTTCTACAAAAACTTCTGGTGATAGCACTGAAAATACTTCTAAAACCCTCATCTTCTCCTCTCAGTCTGGTTACCAAGAAAGGCTCATATTGTGTACAGTGAAATACTGCTGTGAAGCAAATTTTCAGAATTGAAAGTGTGTCAACCCCTCAGTTCTGTTACCATTCTCTTTTCCAACAGCACAGAAGATGTATGTTCCCCTAGTGTCCAATTTCCTAAAATATATTATTGGAGAGATTGAATCCTTGCCAAAATATTTAGTACTTTCTTTATAGACTCTTCAGATGCTGTCTATTCCTGAAACCTTACCTTAAATTCTTAAGATCTGATCTGTAGAAAGAACTTAGGGTTGCAACAGCTATAGGAACTTCTGGGCCTAACACTGGGAACAGTCGGTTACAGATATACCTCAAGGCATTGGTGTCTTAAGCTACTGTTCCCTTTACTAAACATTTTTTTTCTTCAAGTAAATGGTAAAGAGCCAATTCAGAACTCTTATAGTTATACTTAGCTTTATTTAGATTTAGAAATTACACAATGCCCAGAATAAAAGGAGGGGGTTGCTGCTGAACAGCCTGAAGATCTGCATATAGATTTTCTCTGGAAGAAAATAAACTGAGAAATACATTGAATGATTTGTGCAGTTGATGACAATAGGTAGAAATGAAAGGTCGGTGATCTATGCATGTGCCTATTTTTCAACAAGCATATAGAATTTAATAAAAAACTGCAAATTATAAAAGGAAAGAATGGACTATTTTTAATTCTCAAAAATTGTATTGAATGTATATCTTAAGATTTAGTATTCTGAGAACCACTACCAAATATATTTATGGTTCTCATTTGAAGTTTACTCTTATAATTGATACTTTTATTTATGCTATCTGTTTCTGAAATTTTGAACTAAAATCAATTATTTCCTGTTAATTTGTAAATTGAAAGAGCTCCTGTTAAGGAAAAATTTCATACATTTTGGCAACTTAGTACTTTGACTATTCAAATAGAAACTGAGTTTTGAATAATGAATAATTGAACAATGACAGGACATAAATGTAAAATGAACTTGCATAAGTTGCAAACTTCCATAAAGAATGTTCAGTGATAAATTTCAGTGAATTAAAGGTTGGAGAAAGCTCAAGCTTTGGGGAGGTATAAACCGATGAGGCACAAAGTAAACAGAGCATTTTGAGGCCCTGGTTTTCCTGGACATGGCCCTTGATCAATCTTTCTGACAAGAGTAATTAAAAAGCTTGCTAAGAATTCTCAGTTTTAATGTAAATGAAGAACTAGGCAAACACTGCTTATTGAAGTAAACATTTGCTACTATTCCAACCATCTAGTGACAAGTATATAGTATTGTGGGAGGCAGCTGACTCAGAGATACCTAGTCTAGAATGTGGTATCTAAGATCACAATGCAAAAGAAAACCAAAACAAACTGCTGTTCTTCCCTTCACCTCAGAAATGAAAGATTAAATTACATCTCAGCTAACTGTTTGGTAGTAATGATATAAGAGGGTGTTTATTTTACTGATTGTGGATAGAGAGTATATTTTCTTAATTTACCTAGACCAATCCTATAAGCTGACATTTTGAAATTTCATCTATACTCTTAAAGAATACATGCAGTATTTTAAGAATGTAGACATAAGAAGCAAACATTGTAAAGTAAGAAAGTGCTAATGACAAAATTCAAAACAATGTTTACCTCTGTGGAAGTAGCACAAAGATGCAAGGAAAGAGAGGAGTAAGAAAAATTGAAAATACAACTATTACTGGGGTCCTTTATTTGGGTAATGAGGTCACAATTTTATTGTTATATTTAATAGAATTCATATATAGTTTTAATTACCTAATTATGTTGGATAAGTGTGACTGAGCAAGTTCTTTTTCAAGATAATTGTCTTTGTTTCCTAAATGTTAAATTACAGGCAAGTTGCCATGTCATAAGCAAAACTTTCCTTTGGTAATTTTAAAAGACCTAATAAGACCATTCTATGAAGAAATATCCCCCAAATGTAAAAACGATCTATCTTTTGCATGTAAGTTATGCATGACTTATACACTGAAAATGATTTATTTCCTTTCATGTATATTTCCAACCAATATTAAAGATTTTTCAATGGAATTGAAATTATAGTGATGAAGTGAAAATATTCCATTTCATAACGAAGAAACAGCTTGATTTGCAGCACCAGGAAAGGCCAGCCATTTATTTGTTTATTTACTTATTATTTACTGGAGATTGCCCCCGAAGCCTTCATAGTTGGCCTTATTTTCCATCCTGTGCATTATTTACCTTGAGGACGACTCTCTAACTTGCAAAGCTGCCCGGGCTGTGAACTCGTGATCTTCCTGCCTCAGCTACCCGCACTGCTGAGATCACAAGCATGCAGCACATAGCCAGTTTGGAGATGCTATTATTTTTAAATAATATAGCATGCTGCTAGTATTCCTGGGGTTACACATTATCCCAAGACTTAATGACTTCAGATGAAACATATCTGAAGTCATTTCAGTTTCTGTGGTCCGTGAGTCAACGTTTAGCATATGGTTTATAGAGATACCCTGTCGTGGTCTCTCACAAGGACACAATCTAAATGTGGGTTCAGGGTCTACAGTGTCATCCAGAGACTCGGCTGTGGACAGGTCCCCTTCTGTCATCACTCAGTGCTTGCAGCTTTGCTCTGTTCTTCGTGGGGTACAGGAGCTCATACATCATTTCCTCACTGGACTTTGGCTGGAGGCCTCTTGTTTGGGGAGGTTATTTTTGTTTTTTGTTTTGTTTTGTTTTCAGCATGACTCTTAAGTTTCCTAACTTAATGAAAAGGAAAAGCTGAGAATACGACGGAGAGCTTGCGTGAAAAACACTGCAGCTTCCGTAACATGATCACAGAAACAACACGCTGCTTTTGTCATATTTTATTGGTTCTAGGCTCAATCTAAAGAAATAAAATTAATTTCTCACTACCAGTTAGTTGATCATTGTACGATATCGGAGAATTATACTTACCTCATATAGAATGAACAGAATAATAAATAACTAGAGGAAACTGATGATTAAAATAAAACAATAACAAATACAACTAGTTGGAAAAGAGATGTGTATCAGAATACCAGAGTGAGACATGCCCAGTAACCACACATATGTAGTTACAAGCCTACTGAGTTGTAATGGGTAACTTTTCATTATAATAGTATTTGTACAATTAAATTTTATTTATCTAATTAATTTGCTTTTAGGCAAAGAGTCAGACACATGAAAGAAATGATTTAGATTACAGTGATTTAACTGTTATAGGTAATTGAACATAGGATGTTGAATATTTATCTGCTTTTAGAAATTCTAGTCATTAATATCAGAGAATATTTTGAAAGTACTATATTTTTTAAGGGAAGTACTTCAACTTTGAGCCTTTTACATGCCAATTGAATTTTTGGAAAGATTGGAGCATTTACTGAGATTGCATAAAATGTATAGGTTTATTTACAGAAAGTAGTTAACTTTGCCAATACCGGAGATATAATGCACAGTTAAGGAATGTTTCCTCTTTTGTTCAGATGTTTTCAACACAAATTATAATTTTCTTTTCTGGTTTGTGTATGTTCACTTACAGAGAGTAACATTTGCTCTTGCACTGCCAAGTGTGCTGACCAGATTCTCTGATTGGCTATGTCAGGGCCACACATGAGCTGGAAGACCAAAAGGGAGAGCTGAGCTGTCAGGCGTGGGAGTCTAAAGTAAGGAGTTTAACTGAGGATGGACAGTTTAAACAGATAAATTGATCCATGATACCAGAGATGACCCCAGTACCATGTTCCCCATGGGAAGGCAGACGGGCCAAAGATGAACTAAACCAGCTCAGACCCAGAAGGACCTCAAATTAAAAAAAAAAAATGGTTTTATGGGACTTTAGATGGAGAGGTGGGGGCAGTAAGGGCTTGGATTTGGGAAGTAGTGGGTACGGGAGCAGAGTGAAGTGTTCCCCTTCTTTATATAGGAAGGTATTTACTAAAGCTCTTGAAGAAGGCCTCTAGGAAGGATCTCACTAGCAGTGATAGGAATGAAATGTTAATAGGTGAAAGCACCCACGAACTTGAAACTAATTCCGCTCAGGACTGGCACTGCCCTGGCTGTATCCCCAGTCTTTGTGGGAGAGGAGCTTCTGCCTGTGAGATCTGCTAAGTAAAGCTGTCCTCATTGTCTGTTATCAGGTTAAAAAACAAAACAATCACAGGTAGTTATTTATCCAGGATTCATAATTTTCAGGTTATTATTAGTGTATAGAAAAAAATATAGATTTTAATTTAAGGATATAAAATTCACCCAGTTTACAGAACTGTTTTCAAATTATATTGGTATTATATCTCTTAAATTTCCTACAACTAATTTTATCCCATAAAAACAATGATATAATGACTAGGGGGAAAATGACTTTGACTATTAGAATGATATAAGGATATAATATGTGTTTGATTTTCTCCTAGAAAATCTTGAACAGGCCCAAATCCATGCATTCATGCATGATTCTGTCAGAAAGAGGAAACACAGATGGGGTCACAGAAGCACAGGACATGTACGCGAGCCCCAACATATGAAACTTAGCTTAGCGATGTAAAAGCTCTCTGACTTTCAGAATACTAGTTTAGCTTCCATTTCATCTTCAAAACAAAGAACAAAGACATTTACTTCATAAAGGTTTAAATAAATATATTTATGTCTAAGTACAACCTTTTATTTTGTTTATTTTATATTCCTTTAAATTTGCAAGAAATTTGCAAGATTTCTTTTGATTACTCAAACCCAGTTCTAAGTAAACTAAGCCGAAGTTTTTTTTTGGAACTATTGTCAGCTGCAGCTCCTGTCTGCTCTGCGTGTCACCGACCATGGAGAACTCTCTTCCTCATGTCTATGGGAACTTCCTGTCCCTCTTTGCTTACTTTTATCCCTTTTGTTTGGGTTGGGGGACTGGTGTTGGCACTTATCTTAAGAATAGCTTTGGTGCAATAGATAAGCTCATTTACTTCATAGACATTTCCATATTGTACATAGTTACTTTATCTTTGTTTTTAACTAGTTTGTGTGCTTTTTGATGGCAGACACCATGTCTTTTGAGCCTGTGTCCCGGGTGACAGCCATAGTCCCCCATGCAGGGAAGGGGTTCAAAAATTGCTAGAGTGAAGCACGAAGAGGTAATAATTTGTAGGTAGCTGAACTTATACAGCCTCCACAAATATTTGTTTTATAAAGTTACAAACCACGTTTTTTGTCTTTATCTTGCAAATGAGAAAACTAAAGTTTGGGAAAGCTAACTGCCTTTGAAAAGATCACACACACAGTAGTAATTAGAAAGCAGGCCATGGTTCTCAGACCTGTCTCCTTCTAAAGTTCACACTCTTTTCACTGCCCATGGCCTGAGTGAAAGCTGTGACTTAAGCTGCATTTAAAGAAGCAAGTCTGATGTCAGTGCATTATGTAGAGAGATGTACTTTGTTTAGGAGCACAAAAGATTATCTAATGAAATTGGAGGCCTTTTGGGAAAGATTGTGAGGGAGAAGATAAACCAGGGGCAAGATCAAGTAAGCCAAAATATTGAAATTATATATATGTGTGTGTGTGTGTGTGTGTGTGTGTGTATAATATATATACACATATATATACATATATATGGCAGTATATTTTTTCAACCTAGGTAAGCTATCTGATAAATTATAGCATCCATAGATAAGTCAAAATAAAAATACAAAAACACCATTGAACAATATTCTTAGAACCCTGTTACATAAATACCACATTACCTTGTTACAACTTTAAGTATCTTCATGGAACATATCTCTGTTTTGTATGTATAGAAAGATCAAAAATAGAAAAAATTGATAGTAATTACTAATAGAGCAATAATGAAAACAGAATTTAAAGTATACATATTCACTGAATGCCACCAGGACAAATATCTGGCAAACTATCTATTTCCATCTGTAATTCCCTGCATGATGTTCTGAACTCTTTATTCCTGAATATAATTTGGTTTATTTTTTCAGTTACCATCTGTAACACATTTAATCAGCTCTAATTATAGCAATAAAAGCATTGTATTTATTTTTGAAATGAAGTAAGCTTTTATTTGTAAATATATTCTTCAAGCAGTTAGATATAAAACACTAAGTAACATTTATTTTTTGTGAAAATAATAGTAATAGTGCCTGTCTTTTTGAGGAAAGCCTGGCTCTAACAAATGTCTAAAGCAATGAAAGTCACAGATCATAATCTGTCATGCATGTAAACGAACTGAACTTGCCATGAAATAGAATTTTGCCTCATCTATATTGAATGAGTTTGTAATGTGAATCAAATATTTACATTAGCATTAAATGAAAATTTGATTGAGATAATTTAATTATTCTTTCAGTAAAAATAAATATCTAGATAAAGTGTACCATTTATTTTGTAAACATTTGGAAGTATATATTATTGGATTATGAATAAAACTACCACTTTGAATGTCACAATATGACATATCAAAAAATAGCTGTAAAATATGGACTAAAGTAGTCATAATAGACTAACATTCTCCACATTGTATTTTATATAAACAAGGAAATATGCTATAGGGTCTTATAGATATAGTTATGGTTCAAGAGATTGTTCTTATTTCTTAGGAAATCTGGACTGCTGTGTGATCTACAACAATGCTGGAGTTCATCATGCTTCTAAATATTTAAAAGATTTGGAAAAATTCCACATTAATAAACTGCATTTTAAAATACCTTGTATCATAAAATAGTTTTGTAACCCTTGCCTATGATATTTTGCAAATATTCTAAAGTTCTCTGAACACTAGTGTTGCATAAAATATAATTTGAGAAATGTTATAATACTTTCACTTACAATCTGGTATGCTGCTGCTATATAAACTGAAGACTGTAAACATTTTGAATTGTTTTTCCACTAAACACAATTATCCTCAACAGTATTTTTAAAGTAAAACAAAATGTTTGTGCTGCATATGTAACTGTAAAAAAAAAACACAGCACCCTTAACAATTAAGATCAAAAGTCTAATATTCATTAAGTATAGTTGACACTATAAAGTCATGATTAAATATTCATGCAATTATGTGGGCTATGTTTAATCAGAGAGAAAATGGTGGAAGGTTAAGAACATGTAGAAACAAGCTACTGGAAAATTGACTTTTGCAAAGAAAATGTATATTGTATGATTATTTGTATATGAAAATACTTCTCTTTTATTCGTTTCCTTGAGTGAATCAGTGGAACCACTGACCCTGAAGGCACAAAGCTTACCTGACCTGATAAAACGCATGGACAAGTAGTTGTCATACAAGAGGAGGTAATAAGTGCTCCCTATACACTTGAAACTATAAAGAGGAGGAAATTGAGGTTTGAAAAGAGATTGTGTGGATGACAATAACAAAGCTAAAATAGACAAGCGTTGGATTTGTAGCTTCCAAGCTTGCAAAAGGCACCTATACTTGATGATAGCAGTCGGCACAGCAGCGAATTATGCAAGTAAATGCAGGGACTGTTTATCTATGTTGCCCCGTTTCTCTTGCCTTTGGCTTTACTGTGTGGCTGAAACCCAGAATGGATGCTACAACAGCCGTGTTCTTAGCTAGAGTTTTGTGAAGTAGTTTGGGTGGTTACAGGGAGGGACAAATAGATCACAAAATGTAAGATCACATTTAAATTTAAAAAGGGCAGTGTCTTAATTACTTTTCTTTTACTACTGAAATGAAATACTTGATGCCCAAAATTAAGGAAGGACATGTTTACTTAGCTCACAGTTTGTGGAAGTTTCAGTCCAGAATCAGCTGGCTCCAAGGCAGGGTGGCACGGCACAGGGGCAACAGTTCACATTGGCAGAGGATACCCAAATCAACAAGAGCAAAAGGGAGAAGCAAACCTCTTTTCTGCCCTTGTATTGTATGCAGGCTACCCACCCTAGGGCAGGTGTAGCCCTCACACCCGCAACCGCATGAGGTTTTGGGGGACATCCACACACAAACTATAATAGACAAGAAGCGTGAGAATACATTTAAGTTCTGAAGTGTTACATATAAATTACTCAGAAAAGAAAGAATTAAGAATTAATTTAGAAAATATTTGACAATTAATCCTGACAGAGTAAAACAAGGAAATTATTCTTTTGGTATGGGTAACTTTTAGTGACTAAACTATTGAACTCAAAAAATGGAGCTTTCATGTTGATTCTTTGGTTGGGTTCTTTCACTGTAATTCTCCTGGATGCAGATATAGCAGAAATGTAAATTTAAAACCCAACATGCTGGATGTCAGATATGCCAATTTTGTGCTCCCCAAAATCAAAGGATGCCTTCCCAGGAACAGTGTAGGTTAAGAGTAGGAAAGATTATTAAGAGGTAGCTCCTGCAAGACATGAGGGCATCTCCATAGTGTGTTGCTGCAGAGGCCATTTCTCTAAGAATGTTTTATAGAGCAAAATCATGAGGTGAGCACAATATGGGTCAAACAGTAAGATTACAAGTGTAGACACTTAGATAACATTGATCCAATAGGAAAGCAGGTCACATAGCAAGGATACATGGGAAAAACAAAGGCATTTTCGGGGAAGGATAGGTCCAGATGTTATAGTCACCCACCTGAGTGAATAATGTCTACCTGGACTTTACTGGACCACGTGGTATCAATTACAGTGTAATCTCAATTTATTGCTTATCCCTCAGGGAGACATTTAAGCCTGTTCATTCCATCTTTATCTTGAGACCTGACCTTCCATGGATGAGTCTCCAGCCACAGCTGTAATGCGCTTTTTTCTTCTACACTGACTTCCTCGAGGGCCAACCCCTATCTGACTGCCTATTAATTTCTACTAAGTTAGCTACTTATTTTAATCTCAAAAAAGGCTAACATGTCTAGATATGTATGATTATATAAGAATGCCTTTTCTTTGCACAAGTCCATTTTCCAATAGCTTCTTTCTATCAAATATCAAGTTAACATTTTAAAAAACTAACTTTCCAGTCTGTTGTTTTTCTTTGTTCCCATTAACTGTTTCGGCCAGAAGCTTTCAATGGGGAAATTCTTCAAAATTTTACAGCAACCTGAATCTTGTTTAAGATCTTAATTTTTCTCTGAAACCATGCATCATCTTTTCTGAGTATTCAACAATTTATTTTCTTGAATTTGGTTAAAGTTTTAATGTCTTCAACATAAACAATAAAAGCAAATTAGAAATGTCCATTTGGGACTGCAGATATAGTTCAGCAGTTACAGCACCTGCCTGGCAAATGCAAAGTCCTGAGTTCGATTCTTACCACCAAAAATATTTCATTTCTTACAATGTACTACCATAAAGATTAGCAAGTTAGAGAAAATAAACACTAATGTCTACTCAGTTTCAGGTAGAACATGAAAACCAATACTTCTGTAGTTGTGTGTCAGCATCATCATTGACAGAGTTCATTAAAACCTTATTCTTAGCTCCTACTTGCAATAAATAAAATGACCCTGTGTGGGGCCTAAGACCCCACATTATTATCAACTACAACATTTTATGCAGACACAGGGGGTCACTGCACTTCATTTTATGAAATCTGGTTTAAATCTGAAAATTACACTGCCCACTTACAGTTTAGTGTTTCATGCAGCATAAAACTCACATTTTATTTTAAATATCTCCATTTATTTTTACCTGCATTTCCCACTTGAAACAATTGATAATGAAAAATATAAATACTTCATAGGAGAAGGAAGATTGTAAAAGAAGTTAAAATTGAATTAACACTTACTGAATTACTAAAATATTCTGAGATATTTCATTTTCCTTTTCTATCAGGAATTGAACATAACTTTATGCTTGCTCAGCAGACGCTGTGCTGCTGAGCTACATCTCCATCCATCTATTGAGCTTTTAAAAATAAGTTAAAAGTGGAAAAAAAATTAAAGAAATGGGTACTGAGTTAAAATATGTGTTGATGCTATGATCTAGAGTCATTGTTGGAATATGGTTGCGTATAGTATATAAGAAGCAGGGCCGGGGACAAGGCTCAGTGGCATAAGTGCTGGCCTGGCAAATACAAGGTCCTGAGTTTGATTCCTGGTACCAAAAAAATAAATAAACAAAAATAAATAAATAAATACATAAGTATATAGGGAGCTACAGGGAAGAAAGTGAGCGTTCTTAGAGTATTTTTATCAGTTCTACATGCTATATCCTAAAAATCACATAGATACTGGATATATTTAAGTATCCTAATAGAACTGAATTTAAAATGTAAAAAAAATTAAGAAATTACAGATTTTCGATGAAAACAGTCATGTGCTTTGATAATACATTTCCAGTTTTTCAGTAAATATCACTTCAATTTCTACAACTTAAAAATTAAAAATGAAACAAAACAGAAAAGTGACCTCACCTTTTTAAAATACATTTTCTTACTCCAGTTTTCTCCCTTTAAAATGTAATTGATCATTTTACCAACTTTTAAACTTCTGGTTCCATTTATGAATTGCAGCACATTCCATGACCCCAATTCGGTGGTTTGAAATGTGGTGGTTTTTATACCTTCGGTGAATCAAAAATCCAGTGTAGGTGGCTCTGACTCACGACTCCTGTGCAGCAGAGGCGCTGCAGCACCTGGACCCTGGCCACGGATTTCTCCCTGTCTGGGTTTTCTAGGTGTCGTCTAGCCAGGGCTGGTTTAACTTTTCCTACAATGCAAAGTTGGGCCGTTCAAATTTCATTACATGATAGTTCAGGGCTCCAGGCTAAGTGTGACTATAAAGAATACAGACACTTCATCTTTCACAAGGAAGACCTATATTGTCACACCCTTCTGGTTATGAGTTAGCACTTTGCCCACATTCGGACCAGGTGTCACGGTCTTCACTTCTTGACCAGAGCAATGTTTGCCCCATAATATCATAGTATTTAAGTTGGGAGATATTGTTGAGCTGCCTTCAGAAAATACAATAAGATATTCTGGCAAAAATAAAAAATCAGATTGAACTCTGCAGGAGATCAAAGAACTCATTCAGAACAAATGGAATTCTAACTGACTTTAATTTAAAACCAATTGGACCAGTCATTGCCCCCATTCCCAATCAGAGAATGTGGCCTTTAACTGCCTTTGTTCTCACCTTATGTACATTTTTGGTTTCCATGGTAATAGGTTGGAATGTTTCGGCCTGGCCACAGTTGTTTTCCTTGCACCACGTGACCAGGTCAGGCTCTAGCCGTAATGATATATACTTTAACAACTCAGGCAAGGAGAAGAATTCCAGGACAAAGTCAGGACTGCAAAGTTAACTCTTCACAACCCTTCCAGGATGTTTCTCAAGACACACTTTGAGGCTTGTCTATCTTAAAATGATGTGCTAAAAGTCACTGTCCCTTATAAGGACACACTCGTTTGTTATGTTGACATCTATAACCTCTGGCACACACACACGGTTAGAATCTGAATTACATGACAGTGACGTGTCTGCTATGCTTATCTGTCACTTCAGTTACTTAGAAGTAATTCACCTTTACCTTCCAGTTGCCCACCTTGCAAAATTTAGTATAAAATTTTATTTCAATTAACTAACTTTCCAGATAGTAAATCTGACTGTCAAACATGGTAACATTTGAAACCCCCTGGAGCTCTTATATGCCAGTCATTCCTTCCAATATTTCATGAATACCATTTTGTGTAATGTAAATCTCTCATTTGTTTTTGTTTCAGTATACTATGCTATTACACGCTATGAAAATAATATTTAGTAGCAGACATGATAATAATCTTTTCTTCACATAAATGATGTCTATGTACTACTCAAGAGTGACCCTTATGCCATTTATACAATTTTATTATACTCTTTAAAGAGTTTAACACAGAAGAATCACTTTGAGAAATATTTAAAACATGTATTTTCTATGTGTGTGTATTTGTCACTTATATCCATTTTAAAATGTATATATATATATGTGTTTTTCAACCTAGGGACAGGACACTCAATTCTTCAATTTTCTATAAAGAAATATATATATATATATAAACTGCTTGCTAAGTTGCTTGGTGTGGTTGAAAGTAGATTATATATAAAATCCAGTGTCTTTCCTATATTTTCTGTGATTTGTATTCAAGATGTGCCCACTATAAGAAGTGCATAATAACTAGAGAACTAGAGTAACTACACTCTCTACTGTTCTCAAAAAAGATCTACCTGTTCTAATAATCCAAAGAAATTTAAAAATTTCTAATGTTTCATTTCTACCTTAAGAAATTCTGATATTATTGAATTGTGGTAGAACTGTCGTATTTTTGAGGAATTATTATGTGCTTTTATTAATGAGTTATAATTGAAAAACTTCAATCTACTTACTTTTTGTAAGTGTATATGTGTTTATACCTTTCATTAGTAGATGTTTGCAGTACATAATGTTTACATTCATCTTGGGGATAAAGAAAAATTAATTTACTTTATTCACTTTATTACTAGAAACCATTTTATTAGATGACTATAGGACATGTATAGTAACTAAGATATAAACCCTTATTTGATATAACTAATAGAGCTTTATCATAGGGGCAATAATGAAGACAGTCAAGAGAAAAACACACAAAACAGTTTATACTGAAACTCTATGCAATTGGCAGAATTTTGATATTTTCAGTATGTTTTCTGTAAGTGCTATCTAGCTCTAAACTGAGGAAAAGCTCTAAAATCTTCAGTATCCAAAATGGCATTTTAGTGTCATATGTGTTCATCTAACATTTAAAATATGGGAGATGTAATGAAGGACATGAATTTTTATTCGTTTTATTTTCTTATAAATTTCAATTATCACATGACAGTAGTGGCCACCATGCTTTGCAACGTGACTCTGAACATTCACTATGCAATATCTGAAAACAGTGGGAAAATATAAGACCAAACTTTGAAAATTTACCTTCAAATGTATGATAGCTACTGGAGAAAATAATAAAACCTCTATAAAATATAAAAACAAAAACAAAAAAAAATACTCAAGGTGATGAGGAGGAAAAAGAACTGAGAAAGAAAGATCTTGGAAATAAATGTGAATTTTAAACAAACATTCAAACAATAGAAGTAACCACAATAAAATTGAACAGACATATAAGCAAAATTTCTTTCACTAAAATCTTTGCTAGTGAATTATATATATGATAAGAGAACTCACAGAACTTATGTCCAACCAAGAAAATAGAACTTATACTTCTGCATAAGTCAGCTGTATTCTCCTTTAAAATAGAAGCCACTTTCTTTTTATTCCAGATGATTAGAACCTCAAATTCATAATGTACCCCACTATAACTTGGACTTTTATTTCATCTACATGTGTCAGTCTGAAAGTTACCTACTTTCATATTGTATGAAAAGTTATAATAATAACTTTCTTGGTTTCACCAAACATTATACCATAGAAAACACACTATGTTGACATGCAAATCTAAGTGTATTAACTTTCAATGCCTTATAAATTCCACTGGTTGAATAATTTAAAATTTATTTTTCAGTTATTTTCTTTAGAACTTGGAAATATTTTCCTGTATCTTATCTATAATGGATAAGGGTTTCTGGAGGGTATAATCTTCTGATTGGAAATCCTGAGTACATGTACCTTCATTTCTTAGAGGTTAGGATAAACTTTTTCCAACAACATGTTCTAACTTATTTTAGACTGTGCAGTATCATGAAATTCTAAAGGGGCAAATTCCGATCAATATTTTCTCATGTAAAATTTTTATAACCTTACTTTTGATTGATATAAATGACTTTATCACTGTGAATTCACTTTGCAATTTCTGATTAGCAATGCAGTGAGGACATTTTCACAAAAAATGATCGTTCATATTTCTCATTATTTTTTGAAAAACTACAAAACTTTGCATAATTAAATTTTATAATTTATAATTTTAAAGCAACAATTTCGTACTAAAATAGAAGAAAACATTGTACCATTGACAAGGAAATTCAGTTAGTGCTTATTTACATTTTATGAGGTGTGACTGAAAAATATGCTGAATGTGTAACTTAAAAAATTATTCATATAAAAGACACATTATCTAAATCTTCTAGAAGACCCTCTCTCTCACTTCTAACACACATATTCCATCATTGTTACCATTTTTGGAAATAGTTCTCAAAATGTTTTTTTAGGGAAGTCTTTCATTATCCTGTGGCAGCTGCTTGGATATCCTAAATTGATTCCAAATATTTACCTTTCATGATCGTTTTGATTTGGGGGAAGAGCCAGAAATCAGAGGGTGCCAGATCCAATAAATGAGGTAAATACACACACAAGCTAAGTTTTTATTAGTCAAAAATCACCTTTCGAGGAGCAGAGTGTGAACAGAGTGTCATAGTGATGGAGGATGGAATTCTTTGTCCATTTCACAGCGCATTTTCTACACACATCTTTTTTGTCAAAATAATTATAGTGTGTCCACATTCTCCTTTTTCACTGGATTTGGCACCCTGCCAGTTTTGAGTCTTCCCCAGAATCACGCTGACCTTGAAAGGCGAATGTTTTGAATGGATTCAGAACATCAAGGCTGTCACCAAGTCCTAGTAAAGACCTCAGCAAAAGGACTTCCAGAATTGCTCATGGGAGGGGCAAGAACAATAAGATGGGTGTGTTTGAAGTGAGGGAGTAATCTGAGGGAGGTTAATGGCACTGTACCTCTGACTATATATTTTAAAGTTATACATTTGCTGCACATTTTATCACACTTATACCAGAAAAGCTGCATTCTAACATGAAGTATATTATCAAGGATTAAAAATGCTAGTGTTACCTACATTTCTTTTAATGAGAAAAGACATTGATCTTATTTCAGTCCTTTTCTCACTATTTCAAGAAATGACTATTTTTTCTTTTATTAAAAGAAATATAGATAACACGTGTTTAATCAAAAATGACTATTTTATTTCTTTTAATGATGCAACTGTCATTCTACAGTTATTCTATAGTCTTAAGGACTGATTGATATAACAAGGTTCTACAGTTCATTCCAGCTTCTACATGGATCCATAATATTAGTTGTATACAAAATTTATAGTACTAGTTCTGTTCTTGCAAATGTTGGGCATTCTAGACATGTTTAATGTGGGGTACACATAAGGTCACAAAAATCAGTATGAAAGTTACCCTTAATGATTAGATATAGATTTAGTCTTCATATTTCAGAAGCATGAAATAGAATGCAAAAATCAATTGTTATATTAAGGTGAACATTATCTGAATATAAGACAAATGTTTACCACTGACAGTCTTGTGAGACATTGAATTTGCTGGAATCATTTCAACAGAGAAAATGACCATCTGCTCATTGTGGAAAGGATGGTTTGTGGTTTGTGCTTCATAGTTTATTAGATGAATTCACATTGTGGTAATTACAATCTTATGAAAATATATGACATCAAATCACTTTCAATTTTTTTTTCACTGATTTTGTGCTCATTGTAGATGCATTAAAATGTTCATAGGGCATTTCTTCTTCTTAAAGGTACAAGAGTTTCAAGTCAGAGAAGATGAAAGAAAAGACATTGATCTTATTTCAGTCTTTTTCTCACTATTTCAACAGTGCTCTAGCCTTAAAAATTAGTGAGTAAAGAGTTAAAAATGGGTTCAATACGTAAGAAACAATGTATGCACACAACAATGTACACAAAATAAGTAGTACATCTAGACATAATCAGAATTTTTCTACATAGATTTGCCTAAATTAAGAAATGCAGGGTGAATGTACCATGGGTTCCTCTACCTTATCAAGAGCTTAGCTGAGATACAAGGAAAGAAAGTTGTAGAGAGGTGAAGAGAAGAGAGGAAGGAGAGGCAAAGAAGAGAGACAATTGACTTGCGAGATGTCAGTGTACATGATGGAAGAAACAGACACAAATAAATAAAAGAATTAAGCCTTAAATTATTTACTGAGATGGGATAAGTTTTGAATCTGGAGAATACACTGGCTCTCTCTCATTGCTTTTCCATCAGTGGAAATTAAGGTGAATTAGCACACACATAAGTGTCATCTCACTGTTGAAGAAACCCAAGTAATCACCCTCAGGCTATTGTATGTATCAAGGTAGGTGGGAAGAGAGTAATGTTAGGTGTGAAAAATTCAGCATAGGATGAACTATCGAGATTTTCCCTTCCTACTGCCTCCTTTGTACTATGTTAGCATGCCTTGTCTTAGAAGAATGAAAACTTCTGCCCAAGATCTGGAATACAAAGAGAGGTAGCAGTAAAACTTGGTAGGCAAGGAATGCAAATATCTGAAGAACAGGACCTGGAAGGCAGGCACAGACTGCAGGTCCCCACAGAGACTGCACAGCACTGATGGTACACACCGTAGGCACAGTCAGGTGTGAGGGTGGCTCTCTTCTGCGTCCTGTCAGGTAGAGCCTTTCAAACCTTGGTGACTGGACCTGAAAGATTGCGAAGAGACATCTAACCGAGAACCGGTCTACTTACAAGCCATTTAAGCAGTTAGGTTAGGGATCAGGCAGGGCCACACGCAAAAATGTTTCATTCCTAATTTAAACATTACTTAATAGTGACATTCAGTTGTTGGATTGCCATATGCTGCGAAAAGTCTATATGTAGTTAAAATATAACTGAAACTTGACTGTGGAAACTAAAAAAAAACAGGAACAGAATGTCATATTGGCACAAATATAAAGATTTCTTAATTAGAAATGTTCAAGGAGACATGCATAATGATATAATTTTAGATTTGGAAGAGATCTGATAGATCAAAGCCAAACTATTGATTTTAAACAAGCATATATATACATAAAGCAGAATCTTAAAAGATGCTCAAAGTTCATGTAATTAATAATGGCATATCTGGGGCTAAAAGGTAGACCTCTTGGTTTATAATCTCATCATATTTTTCTTTAGGAAGCTTTTCTGAAATTAAAGCCATATCATGTATCATTATGGAAGCAGTACAAAATAATACTGAATACAAGAGTGAGGAATACAAATTTTCAAGAGTCGTACTTTAGCTTTTATTTAAGAAAATGTCAGTTAAGAGAATAAAAATGTTGATACATGATACTCAGAATAGCTACTATATTTCATTAAGGAAAGTTTTAAGAAGTGTCCTATGTTAGTCAGTACACACAATCAGTTCATTTATTTATATTGTAGAATTGTCACTGAATTATTGTTCTAGTATTGCCAGAGAATACTGTAGGTTAGGTATGTCAAAAGACAGAAATGTATTTTTCATAGTTCTCAAAAACCGAGGTCTCAGCTGTGTATGTAGAAGTGTCATGGCTGACGGGCTGAAGTCTATAGAAGACCGAAGAACTCTGTTTAGGGCCAACAGAGTTCATTGAATTCAGACCAGCCACCATACATCTCTCAACCAGCAAGTCGGGAAATGTCGTGCCTTCTTCATCTTCATTTCCACCTTAAGAACATTTTTGATTTCCATGGTAACAAGAAGGAATGTTACTGTCATTGACTCAGGTGGCCTGGTGAGCCCAACCGTTATAATAGATACTTCCTGCACTCTGTTCGGTTTGTTCTCCTTTTTACAGCCATACATTCCTTTAGGGTTAAAATATTTATCTAGGGCCAGGAAGGGATGAAACAACCCAAGCAGGGGCATAGATGATTATCTGGGGCGGTGTTCTTTATCCTTTGAGAGACATTCCAGGGTGAAGTTGACTACAAAGTCAACTTTTTACAACCCCTCCAGAATGTTTGTTAAGACACATTTTGAGGCTTGTATTAAGACTAAAACTATTCTACCTTAAAAATGATATGCTAAGAGTTGCCCTCTCCTACAGAAGTGTCCACTTTCCGGCTGGGGATGGTGCCTTACTTTTATGTCCTCAGATGGACTTTGCATCAGATTGGTGTCCTACCCTTATTGTTTCATTTGATTTTAATTGGCTTTTTATGCATCTTGCTACAAACGTGGTCACATTGGTGATTAAGGCTTCAACATAAGCATTTTGGGGGACACAAATCAGTGCTTAGTAGTCACCAGTAGTAGAATTGCTGAATGCAATCTTTTGAAGTACTTTATATCCTCTCAGTAAACTGGCCAATATTTAGGCTCTAGGAAACATCTTTTCCTTTAGAAAGCTGATTGTGCATCAAAAATCAATTCAGAGTTACATTTAAAGGGTAAATATGAAAATGAATTTACAAAAAAGACAAAAAATTAATAAATGAAAACTGGCATGGGGGCACATGCCTGTAATTCCAGCACTAGGGAGGCTGAGGCAGGAAGATCATTGCAAGTTGGAGACCAGCCTGAGCTACAAAGTGAGCCCAAGGGCAGCCTGATCTGCATAGTGAGACCCTATCTCAAAAAGACAAAAAAAAACAAAAAACAAAAAAAGAATTTAAAAGTTCACTTAATGTTTTCCAGTTACTCCTTTTTCAAACTTTTGTCCAGTAACACTGCAATTTTCTAAACGTTTTTCCTATATATACCTGATTGTACAGCTCTTCCCCTTATTTTTTCATCTCAAAATGTACCTTATTTTTTCATCTCAAAATTAACTTGCAGTTAATTAAATTATGTTTACCTACATAGCAACTCACCAAAGCTAGATTTGACCACACCTCATCATCTATTCTAATTCAGGCAACTTCTACCATAAACTGTTGAAAAAAGGTAATCCAGTCCATGTCATCTTTGAAAGCAACTTTACCATGTTGACCATGGCATAGCTAGAAGAGATCAACTACTAATATTCTCACTTTGAAATCAAATCTGTGGACATTGCCATCATGTCAAAGATGCTGTGTATGAAACAGTGAGAAATAGTCACTCCTGAACAGGCACTCCTAAGCTTGTGACGTGTGAATGGAAAAAGACACATGGATTACGTAGTCCTGTTGTGAGCTTAAAACCATCATTCAAAATAAAAAACAACACATTTGAATTGAATTGTGTTGGTCTCTCGTTGTTGTGCCAAATGACTAGAACCTTAGTGTCCTAAAACAGAGTGGTTTTGTTAGATTATAATTCCACAAGTCCTAAATCCAAAATAGTTTTCACTGGCATAAAATAAAAATGTTGACAGGGCTGCATAATTTTAATCTTTAATTATTTCTTTTCTTTTGGAGTTTCTAGGAAGATAGCTATTCCCTCATCCACATCTGCATTCAGAGATAGCTGCACTTTTGGGCTTCTGGCCCCGTTTGTCCATCTGCAACCCAAACAATGTCAGCTGTCCCACATTATTCACTCTCCCTGCCATCCTGTCCCTCTCATCTTTTTTCTACCATTTATAAGAGCCTGTGTAGTTACATTGGATCCATCTAGTTAATCAAGCATAATTTTACCACCTCAATGTCACTTCTCTTGGTTACTTTTGTTGCTGAGAAAATACCTGATGCCCAAAATTAAGGAAGGAATGGAAAGGTTTATTTTTCTCATTATTTGTGGAGGTTTCAGTCCATACTTAGATGACTCCAGGACAGAGTGGCACATGGCAGAGGACAACAGTTCATGGTGGCAGAAGACAGCAAAGGTAACAGAGCAAAAGGAACAGAAGCGGCAAGCAGCCTCTTTTCCTCCATTATATTGTATACAAAATACATGCCCTAGGGCAGGTGTAGCACTCACATCCATAATTCCAACATTGGCCCATGAATCAACCATAAACTCTAGAAGCCCACCCCATGACTGCATGAAGCTTTGGAGGGACATCCGGACACAAACCATAACACTACTGATGAGTGAATTTCATTCTACTTAAACCCTTCTCATTTACTGTGTAATATAATATAATCATATGTCCTAGAAGTTAAGACATGGGCATTACTGAGTGGGATTGGTTACGGCTCCAAGTGGCTTCTGCTTCCCACACATGATATCCCCTGCTGTACTGGGTGTGCCAGTGTATGTATCTGTGCACTTATGTTTTCTGTGTTGGGTGTTATGGTTCTGAAGATTGTGTTTTCTTTTTACTGTACAAAGAAAAGTAAGATTCATCTAATAAAACTAAATTGAAAAAGTACAAGAATATTTAAATTTTTCTGTTTGTTCTATTCCTCAGTTTTAAAAAGTCAGATGGCACATATTCAGCCCTCAGTAAGTATTTGTAGCAGAACAATCTGCTACATATTAATAATGAACATTTGCAATCAAATGAAAGGTGGACCTAGAATATCCCTATTGATTACTTACAAGTTTGACCACAATTGTATTTTGTAGGTGTGTAGCAGTGATCTAGTCTGACATACCAGAATCAGCTTGGAACCTTATGTTTAGAGACAATTCACGAAATTATTATAGTGCTGGGGCAACAGAAACAGCAAAACAACACCCAGGATTTGATCACAGAGTTATTTAATGTCAAATGGACACTGACAAGGAATCAATCCTTATTAAAATGTCAGGTCCCAAAGGCTCAAGGAGGAAAGTTTTTATGGAGTAGCAAGCAAGAAGCAGAATACATGGCTCTCCTTGGTTCTAACAATATGCATCACAGTGACCAGCCATTCTTAGGAGACAATAGTAAGAGGAACTGTAACAGTAACTATTACCTGGTCACTTGAAGGATACTAGCTGGTTAGTGGCATTTTCTGCTAAGGTAGGAATACAGTGATATTCAAACAAAGTTATTGATACTATTTTCTACCTGATTTAGGGAGTATTTCATTGTAAAATAAAAGGCCAAATATTGTAATATCCCACTTCATTGATGATTATCCATGATACAAATACAGAGAAGAAAATGCCTCCTATGTCCTAAATTCCTAAGTTTCAAAAAGCCTTCGTAGACTCAAATGAGGCTACTTATACAATACCAGTTTTTCCATGATGAATCTTGAAGGATTTCAACCTTATTTGCATTTCTTCTGTTTTCTGTCCTTCCAGTATCATTCGACAATAAGTTGGTTTGTACATTATGCTACATTATCACTGACTACTGTAAATAAGGTTATGCCAAAATGTTAAAGTGTAGCACTGAGACATATTTAAATGGTCATGGATTTCAGACAGATGCTTTCAAATCATTCAGTCAGGATGTGTATGCATACAGTAGGAAAAGTTGCACAATATGGACTGAGCTGTTTGCCCAGAACTGAGTACAAGATCTAGTAGGTTGAATAGAATTTATGTTAAACTCTTATTTCCAATTCATCTGAGAATAAACAGAACTCTGTCAAAGCCAGCTATTAGGTTGGCTTCTACCCTCTACCGAGTAATTTAGAACTTACAGTGACTGTTCATTTTAAGGGTGAGCTACCACACACTTCTGTCCATCACAGGGAAATATGCCTGTGAAGAAAGAGAGACATGGATTTTCCAATGATTAGCTTTAATTACTGGAGATCACCCACCTTCTACCTTTCAGTGTTGGAACAGCAGCCACGGGTGGGAGTTCATATGTTATCGACAGTGGAAAAAATAGAGAAAGACACGATTAAAATCCTTACAGAATGAATGACATGAAGAGAGCATCCGAGACTTTGCACATATGCTGCACCCTCAGAAAAAAATAGAGTGTGACTCACGAGGGTAAAGACAGTGCACACAAGCTTAACATAAATGAAACGTGCTCTTTGCGCAAAGTTGTATTGCTGCCAAGTAAAACAAAATGATAAAGTACTATGCTCAGAGTGAGAGCATTATTCTGAGATAGGCTATGTGACATTTTTCAAAAGTATACAACAAAGACACAATATTACTAAAAGAGAAAATAAAGCAAGGTATTGTATTAAATACCAAGTGACCACAACTAAAAGGCGGAATGGTTTGCTTTGGCTCATCATCACAGAGATTTTAGTCCAAGGTTGGTTTGCTCCGAGGCAGAAGTATTCTGGTGGACGCTCACTGCAAAGGAATTCGCTTTACTCACCAGGGCTGGAAAGCAGCTCACAAGCGCAGAGCTGTGCAGGAAGGGCTCAAGGTCAGGCTCCAGGACCCACTCAGACACAGAAGGATTTGTCACTAATCCCTTTGGTGTCTGTCAAGTTGATCAAGTGAAAAATTGAGCTGAATCGTCACAGGGGCATGTAAGAAGCACATGGGGACAGGTCTTTATGCCACTGCTTTTTTTTATAAAAAATTTGGAAAACAGTATTTTTTTTTGTCTTTCTTCAGCAAATGCCCTTTCCTAATCATGTGACTCACATTCTATCGTTTATAGGGTCACTAAATTAACTTTACGCTATCAAAAATGAATTGATACATGCAGACATTTATGTATGGTACATGAGAGTGTATTTTGTGAAACAGAAGTCAGGATTAAATCATTCCATATGACTTGAAGTAATTAAATCTTATTTTTTAGCAATGCATCTGTTTGTTACTGTACTATGAGGGCACGTTAAAAGGAAAATTACAGCGTTAAATGATTGTATTTGTGTAAATTATTAAAGTTTCAGTTTGAATCAAGAGTTATACTTAACAATGATGGCATTTTTAAAGAAAGTTGGGAAATAATACATTGATACAGACAAAAAAGGAGATGAACAAGAAAAAAAGGGCTATAAAGTACATTAACAAATTGTTTCGATCGCACAATCTTATGTGCAAATTAAAATATAACTTACTTCTATACAAGTATGAGAAAGTATTAAATTAATGTTAAAATTAAATGCTTAACACATTCATGTACTTCAGAGAAGAAAAATGTCAAGATACATAAATGTTTCACTATATGCTGATAATTTTTAAAAATTCATATTTCTTTTCTCATTTCTGATCTAACTACCTAAGAATTTTGAAAGTCATATCTCCTCTTTGGAAGAAGAAAAAATGCTACATAAATTGAAAAATAGCAAACTTTTTAGGTCTGTCACAGAATTGAGGTCACACAACAATAACTACCGCAAAAACTGGAGAAGGAGGCAAAAAAAGTCACAGTTTATTTGAAGGAAAAAAATACTGCAGGGGTCCATGAGAAGTTAGCAAAGTTGAAAGAGAGTTACTAATTGCTGGAGGCTGTGACTAGGCTAGTGAGATACTAGAATGCTAGGAATTTCGATCTTGCGAGGCACCTTGTACTGCCCTTGATTTTAACTTCAGGGACCTCACTAACTTTTCAGAGTAAAGCAGGAGAAAACACTTCTGTGCATTTGACAGGAAAAGTAACCTCCAAGGAAATACCCTCCAAGTTTTCCATTTTCCTTAACACTTGTATTCAAATAAAAATTTCAATAGAGCATAATCAGTATGAGGGAAGATACACATTCCCACTTCAAACCCTTTTTGATTGCCTGAACTAAGTAAATAAAAAAATGGACAGAGAAAGACAGACAGACAGACAGACAAAACAAAGAAGTATTATGGTACCATGAAAATTTACATTACAAGATATGATAAAATGCAAAAATATAATCTATCTGCAGAGACAGTGTAAGCATGTAAACCAGAATCAGCTCTAAAAATTTTGCAACAGACAATGTGGACATCGAAAAACAATTCTAATTCATATGCTAAGAGAAAAATGGAATATGCAACATCACATTACTAATAGGGAGAAAGACTCTAAATAAGAACCTTAAACAAATGCTAAGATTGAAAACCAGAGTGGTGCCAGTGTCCAACTCCTATTTTGGGCTCATCAGCCGTTTGGACCCTGCTGAGTGGAGAATCAGTGAGCAAGTTGCATCAGTAGATGGAAACTTTCCAGGGTGGAAAGAAGGGACAAGGCAGATGGTACTTAAGCATTATGAGATAACCAGGAAATGTACACCATATGTGTAATAGGAGTACAGAGAAAAAAAGAAATAAAGAAGAAGAAGTATTTGAAGTCAAAATTGTTGAGGACATTTCAAAATCAATGACAGACTCCAAACCACAGATCCAGGAGACTTAGAGAACAAAAAACAGGTTAAATAACCAAAATGTTACACAAAAATTTTTCATATTTGAAGTGTAACAGACTGCAGATGAAAGAGAAAATAATAGAAATTAGAGATGATACGAATTAGCAATTGTTGCTACATTACATACTGTTATCTTCAATGAAGTTGCTCAGTTCACCTCATGTAAGAATGTAAGATTGATCGAACAATCAAAGACAATACCTTGTAATAAAAAAATGGAAATGATGCAGAGCTTCACCACACAAGGTGGTAGGAATTCATCAATAGTTTTATACTGCATATTGTTGTCTTCAAATCAGTCATTTCATTTATCAGATACAAGCATGCAAAATTGGTCAAGGAAGAAGAAAATTTCAAGCATTAACTGTTCCTTTCAATAAACCACAGACATCAGCAATGTACCTATCCCAGCTATCTATCAATCAAAATTGATATTTTCCTATTTTTAACTGACCTAAGAGTTTGTTCTAAATAACAATAGCAATAAAACATTCCATTATAGATTATGGATAATTAAAATATGTTATAATATTAGAAGAGGTAGGTGAGAAGGGTTGTTGTATCTAATTTACCCATGAATCAGTG
Source organism: Dinomys branickii (assembly GCA_004027595.1). Taxonomy (NCBI): domain Eukaryota; kingdom Metazoa; phylum Chordata; class Mammalia; order Rodentia; family Dinomyidae; genus Dinomys; species Dinomys branickii. Next base: position 11,321 of record PVLD010005959.1, on the reverse strand, counting down.
TATCTTTCAAAATGCAGCTGCCTCTCCCTTACCTCTTTCTTTCCTTTTTAAGAGCTTACACTCTCTGCCATCACCTAATACTGATTTAGTGAGGAGAATCCTTTAGTTCTGGTTTCCTACAGTTCACTAATTTAAAAACGTCATATGACCTAAAAAACTAAAACAGTATTTTTGGGAAACTAGCACCTTTTGTCATTTTGTATAAAGGAAGCTTTGAAACAGGTAATATCTTTTGATTTTTAGTGTGAATTATTTTAAACAATCTATAGATTAAATCTGGGCACCTTTTGTAAGAACCCATGGAATATAAAATTTTGTGTACAGTGTTCATATTTGTTGCTGTGGGAAGGAATTTTACATATTTCATAAGTTTTATGTATTTTCATTATGGTTGAAAGGCATGTATAATATATGGAATCACACATGTACGTATCATTTGTATCTACTAGTAGTTCCTTGGCTACCAGGAAAAAGAAATCATAGGTATATTTGGGAATAGACAGTATTACTTCTGTCAATTAATTGATTAATTTATTTTATTGATTAATATTGATTAATATTGATTTTGATATTGCTTTTTAATTAATACAATATTTTTATCTATTTATGAGATAAAATGTGATGTATTATTTGATGTGTTTATTGGGTTTGCATATAGAGGGGATCATACAACTGGGTCGAAGAGTTTTTCTGTGGAAAATATTGAGTAATTTATTGTGATGTCTAAAACTGTATCATTTTGAGTCTGTTCAAACCAAGACATTAAACTGACCATACAATGTAGATGATAATTTCATCTCTTTCCCAGGTGTTTTGGAAGAAGTATGATGTAAGATGCATAAATCATTTTGAGCTTGACTGCAGATATAATATGTGGGTAAACAGATGTGTTATTAAGATTTTTATGATAGCAATAGTTATGATCACTATGACTAGCCTCATTGTTGCTACAAATTTTAACATATTCTTTACCTTTGGGCTGCATTTATTCTAGGTAACCTTCAATTTACTGATTTATAAAATAAAAGTAGTGATATGATCAAATGGAGATTTTATATTTGTTACTGATTGTCATTATTTTTTTCCTTTTGATTATGTTATTCATTTATTTGAGCAATTGAAGCATTCCAACTGTAAAAGTACCTCATACAGAAAAAAGACTATTGAAATCATTTACTTATACATTTTTAAACAGTAGAGTCATCACAAATTTGTACATAATTTACAATATATATTAGTTCATTAAAATGTCAAATGTGCATTTTCAAATTCAAGTTGTTTATTCTTTAAAATTTAAGAAAATATTTAATGTTTAATAAATGTGAGACATTGTTTGATGTGTTTCTTTGGGTTTGCATGTAGAGGGGACCATATTTCTGGGTCAAAAGTTAGTCTGTTGGTAATACCTAGTAATATCTAGTAAAGATTTAAACTAGGATGTTTCTTCAAATTATCTGAAAATTCTACAGGCTGTTGTTTTCTGACAATCATTTCACTGCTCTGACACTTTTCTATTTCAGGAAAAGTTTCAAAGTGTGTGCTATTTTAGAGCTAGTTAAATTCGAAAGAATAAAATTCTAGAAAGATAAAAATTATAAAATAAATCTCTTCTAATAAAATATTAAACAAGGGATTTCATTGAAGTAAAATATTTTGAAGAAGAAGGTATAATGTAGCTTTGAATTTTCCAGTATATTAGAGAGCAAATATTTGCATTTCCTCAGTCAGGTGCATTACCATATTTAGTAGAATGACTTGGGAATAGGCACACAACTCAAAAAACCTTTAAAAATAAATTTAATTACACATCGAAATGAAGATTCCAAGAAGAGGTATTGGGAAGTTCACAGGAAAAAGAGGTCAAGAAACTTCAGATTAATTCTATGTCCAATTCTAAAATTATTTATCTGACTATATATAAGAATTACCTTAAAATAAATTAAAGATCAAAATGAGACTTGAAATTAAAGTTACCTTAAGAAAATGTAGCAAAAGTTTGACAACTTTGGTTTGTGCAAATAAATTTTGAATATAACTCCAAAAAATAGACACATTAAAAGTAAAAATAAACTAAGGATGTTACACTGATTTTTTAAAAAAATTTTGAAGAAATAATAAAATGAGGAGAAAATGCACAGATTAACATAAAATATTTGGTGACTATACTTCTAATAGGAGGTAAATATAAATATACATTTAAGATGTTCAAACAAATCAAGGGAAAAAAGACGAGATGTTTCTCAAGAGAAGATATAGAGATAGACAAATTGAAATTTTTTATCAAAATTAATATCAGAGAAAGTTAAGTTAAAGATACAATGTGACATTTACCGAATCTCTTAGAATAGCTTTAATCAAAAATATGAAAGATAGCAAGAAATTGAAGAAATTACAACTGATATGCTAGAAGAATGTAAATTAACACAGTCATTATGGAAAAGGGTAAGGAGGTTTCACAAAAATAGAATCCATACGATTCCACCGTCCCACTTCTACCTAGCTATCATCTGTCTATGTATCTGTCTACCTATTGATCTTTCTAGCTACATGTATCTGTTGAATTTCTTATATATTCTGGATGTTAATTGCAGTTCAAATGTATATTTTACAAATAGTTTCTCTAACTCTAAAGGCATCTTTTCACTCAGAATTGTTTCCTTGCTGTGTGTGGAAGCTAGTTGGTGGTCTCAGTTCAGTAATTTATCCATTTCTGTTAGTTTTTCCAATTTACTAGCATATAGTTGGCAAATAGTTTCTCTTGATACCTTTTATTTTTGTTTTTTATTAGCAATAGAATTCAAAATTCCTCCAAAAGTTGAATTAATTTTTCATGAAAATAGAGAAAAACTATACTTTGTTCAGCAGAAATTTCCCGTGCGAGTTAATTTAACTATTAAAAGAACGCATATCTCATGTGCAGGATGGCTAACATGGTTCCACTATTGTCTTATGTCACTTTACGGTAAGAAATAGTTGATGACTGGTTGTTTGATCAATCCTGTATGTCTATATGTGTTTTCCTGAGCATACACTTTGAAGTTATCACTATGCAATGCAACAACTATTGTTGGCTTTCCATTGCTTTGTCTATAATTCAATTCTGATTATACTGTTATTGTGCTACTTTGTGTCTCTTTGTTAATGCTTTCCTCTTTTTTGTTGATATTGTTCTTTTTCTTTTACACTTTAAAAAAATTTTAAAAATTATATAAAATAAGAAAAGGAAGGAAGGAATGATTATCTAGGTATGTAAGTAAGTATGTATGTATATGCAGCATATCTAACATAGTTGTACTACTGACTTAGGTCACTTTATTGTAAGGAATAGTTAATGATTATTTGTTGGATCAATTTTGCATGTCTATGTTTGTTTTCCTGAGTATACACTTCGAAGTTATCAATATGTAATACAACAACCATTGTTAATTCCCTGTCACCTTGTCTGTAATTCAGTTTTGATTGTACTATTCTTGTGCTACTTTGTGTCTGTTAATATGTTTTTGTTCTTTTACTTTTTTTTTTTTTTTTCCGGTACTGGGGATTGAACTCAGGACCCTGCGCTTGCTAGGCAAGCGCTTATTCCACTGAGCTATATCCCCAGCCCTCTTTTACTTTTAAAATAAAAGTGTCATAAAAAAGGAAGCATATCTCATTTAAAGTACCCTTTTTTCATAGGTGCTGTTACATTCCACACTTTCTAACTTTAAAGCTATGACTATACAATATTAGATACATTTACAACTTCAAATCTTTGCAAAGTAAATGTTTACTATTTTCACCATATTATTTCCTCCTATATTTTATTTACATACATTGAAAAATCTTAATCTTGAATCACTGTGGTTGGGAATAAACATGCTATCTTAGATAAAAAGGAGGCGTTCAGACTATTCTTTTCCCATGTCTTAGGAACAGGGCATATGAGTTCATTCTAATAATTTGTAAATGTCATGCATTTTATTGTTTATAGCTTTATAATTTTCTGAAGAGTATTTTCACAAATTTCAAGCCTTTGTGGGTGGGGCTGGCCAATGTTTAGATGTAGATGATGCTGAGCTAATAGGCAAACTAAGTCTTCCGGACAATTTCTACTCCATGTAGCTCTTATGACTCAGGAAATGAGATTCCTCTTTCTACTCACCCTAGCGCCAGGTACCAGGCACAGAGACTACCTGTACAGCTAAAGTCCCCTGGAATTATTCTAAAATATCTACTCATTTAAATATTTTCTGTCCTGCAGAAATTTCCTCACAGGACAGGGCACAGACTCTCCGTTCCTCCTCTTCCTTTTTTTCAAAAGCCTAAAGTTCCCCACGTGGCCTTGCATGGCATGGTCAACCTCTGGTTCCGAGGAACTGTGAGTGTCATACGTCTCATTTTTCTGAGCCTCCCTCATCTCTTCCCCTGTCACCACACCAGAGTGACTATTATACAAAAGAACGTGGATCACACACACGCACACACATACACACGCATGCACACACACATTCTTATTAGAGATAGCACTCCTTTAAATGATATTTTAATAGCTGCATAGAAACCCAGATATATAAAATGTAACATCAAGATGAAACAAACATTAGTTGCTTAGAGTTGATATTTAGTAACAATTTGCATACTGTACATCCAGTAGAAGATAGAATTTAAGTCTTTTAAAATAACAAAACACTTTTAGTATTTCTATATGGAACCAAATTTATTGTGATTATTTTTCTCACTCAATTTACATGTAAATTTAGCCTATTTGTGGTATTTTCTTTGACACTTGTTTTTTCTCTGTTACAACCCTTACAAACTACAGAATCCATGTCTTAATATTCTGACAACACAAATTTATATATGGCTATTTTCCATTTAGTCTGAAGATGTCTTTGTGACTGTTGTGTGTGGTACCAAAATTTCTTATTGATGAGACATAATACCAGACACCTACAGTTTAAAGGGCAAAAGACTTCATTTAGTTCATACTTTGAAGAGTTTCAGCACGTGGTGGGAAGCTCCAGGCAGAAACAACAAGGCCAAAGTGCCTGGCAAACAAAAGCTTCTTATTTCATTGCATCTGGAAAGGAAACAGGCCCAGAGAGGAAAGCTTGAGGACCCGGATGTATAGGAGCAAGATTACACCTCCTTGACCCACCCGGAAACACTCAGGAGTGAGCCTTACTGCTCTGTTTGGCATGCCTTGCACCAAGGAAGTTGACATATTATCATAAAAAGGCACGTGACAGTTTTTACTGTCATCAGCTGCAAAGTGAAAATACTGTGATAATTAACAAAACAGTTCACGTATATCACTTTTAGACTTTAACTTTAATATTGGAAAATGGTTTGTGAATTTTTCTTCCTGGAAGACAATGATTAAATGAAATGTCAAAAACCACCAAAATGTTTAAGGATAATGCGCAAGCTGAGAGTTGAATGGACAGTGCCAAAACGGACCTTAGCACAAATTTTTCTCTACAAACCTTTATCCATCATAATGATCCACAGGACACGTTTGGCATAATGTTATGAATATGTAATTCCAAATATTTGTTATAAGCCTGCAAAAACTTTGTTTTGGGAAAATAAAATACACAAATAATGAAACTGGTGTCTCTATTGTCACTTGCCAAAATGTGGTGGATTCTTCTTACAGTTTTGAAAAATAAGTTATAATTTATAGTTACAATAGTGATCAAGTTGTCTCCTCACAAAACTGTAAGTGACAGACAAAACCAAAATTGTTTAAGATTTATAATCCACGAAGATACAGTAATCCAGATCCAGAATGGTCTGTATGTGTCTTTTAGAAAATGTGCTTCTTGCCTCCTATGCCCTCAGCTGCTCCCTTCTGAGTTTATGCCTGGATTCTAGAAACTGTAAGTGGTCTAAAAATAGACATTCAAGATTTAGTTAATTAAGCGTTAAACTTAATTCTATTAATGCATCAACAAAACGACTGAATGGTTTGTATACGGCGTACTTCTGACACAAGTGTTTAACATTCTTTTAAATTATATTTTTATTGGAATTCTTCACATGTATATAAATTTTAGGCAAATAAAATTGATTCACACAGAAAGCTGGTACTTTATCATTGTTTACACAGGAAAAATTAAGCAATGAGGCTTTTTCTGTTTTTCCCTGACTGAGATGAAAGGACGAATCCGGTTTGGAATAGTGAAACATGAGGACTCTATTAAATCTAAATTTTTTGCACATTTATAGATTTCTGTCCTTGAAAATTACCTGTACGATGATTTCAAATAGTTCCTCATAGAAAAGAGAGATAAGTGATGCAGTTTTTAAGTAGTTGTCTATAAATTATGAAATTTGCTCTAAAGATCAGTTGATAGTTTTGTGAGAAATTATTGGGGAAAGTAATCCTGAGGTCAAGAAAAGCCTCATGTCAAGGTCAAAAGAGAGAACAGAAATAGCATGTGTTTTAAGCCAACAGGTACCAAAAGTAGAGCCAGAATTACATATGCAATTTTTTTATTTTGTTGTTTTTTTCTATTGAGTAAATGCTATAATTCAATAAGAATAAAAATACCTCTTATGAACTTTATCAGTGAAGAATCTGCACTGTCATATAGCACTAATGATTATTTTTGTTTTTTTGAGACAGGGTCTCACTATGTAGTTCAGGCTGGCCTTAAACTCACTATGTAGCCCAGGCTGGTCTCAAACACACAACAATCCTTCTGCCTCAGCCTCCCAAGTGCTGGAATTTCAAGTGTGTGACACCACACTCAGCCTAATGAAGAGTTTTGGAGAAAGGTGAGTAGACTGGTGTCTTGTTGCTAAAAATCCAACCACATTAATTCTGTGGCACCAGCTTCTTTTTTGTGATTCCCCCTGGTAATATTAACCTGAAAAATACAAACAACAAAAATAGCTAAGTAGTTATATAGACAATCTAATTTAAAATTATATTCATAAAGATATAGTCACACTGTTGAGGAAAATATAGAAATTGGAATTTTGAAAGTCCCTCAGACAGTTAATGAAGATGCATTTAACATGGTTCAGCTACTCTATGCCATCTTTTTCTGAAGGCAAAAAAATTCTGAGTAAATTATAACATTCAAAAATAATCAACATTTTTATCCACTGTATAGAAATACATTTTTATCCATTCCTCAGTTCATGCACATATAGACTGTTTCCATGATTCAGCTATGGCAAATTGTGCTGCTATAAACATGGATGCACATGTACCGCTGTTTTCTGGGAAATACCCAAAGGAAATTAGCTGGGTCGAATGGGACCTCTAGACCTAGTGTTTTGAGGAACCTCCACACTGCTTTCCACAGTACTCAAGGCTGTATAGGTAAATGCGTGCAGCTACAGACCATACTCATAAGTGAAATAAATCAGACTCGCATGTGTAAACAATGTATTGTCTCCCTAATGTAAGAACCTGAAAGAGTAGATAAAATCCAAAAGGTACAATAGATATAGTAGAAAGGAAAGAAACTGTTCAAAAGGAAAGAACAACTGAGATGAGGGAAAAGAGAAAAGAAAGGAGGAAAGAAAAGACATGTATATATAGACAAGATGCTAAGATAACTGCACTACTTATTTCTAGCACCTCACTGAAAGAAACAGTAGTGCTTCTATTGTATGATCACTTTTGCACGCCTGTGCCTGGTAATCTGAGCAACTACTTCGAAGATAAAATGTGCAATATAATAATCACTGTTAATTTCTTACCCTCTTGTTTTGAAATCCTGTAATTTTTTATTTTTTGTCTCTTTTTTATCCCTTTAAAATAAAATATCCTGATCAACAGGTTAATTTCCAACTATTGTTAATATTACAAAGGAATTTGAAGTCATCTTTTCTTTTCCTATCAAAATGATGTGCCAGTAATGTGCTCATAACAAGCTGCTTATGGCTAAATAAATCCATGAAGATACCCTTTTTCTCACTGGAAAACAGGGAGGGGAGGAAAAGCCAAAGAACGACACAGAGCCTCAAATACTTTCAATTTTTATTACTCTCCTAGGAATTCTAATGACTATGACACCATTTTGTTCATCTGAATGTAAAGTGCTCTGATCAGAGTATTAATACATGTTCTGTGCTTATTTTAAGATACAACAAAATTTGGTAAAAGTGCATATTTAACTAGATTTCTCCCACTTTTTCTCTTGGATGATGTTCTTTACAAATTCTTAAGCAAAATTTGTCCACCTTCATTTGTGAGAAAAACTTCGTATGCCTTCCATCCTTTGAATTTGAATATTTGGTCATATTCCAACATTAATTGCTTTATCTCCAAACTAATGAGCTCATTTGCATTTTTACACAAAGTACTTGCTGTCAAAACATCCATATGATACCACAATTTAGTCAATCATCCATACATGTGTTCTCCTACTTCCAAACAGCTGGCTATTTAGAAGCTGCAGAAGGTTTGAAGCAACATTTTAGCATTAATCTACAGTATTTTTACAACCTTTTGGGGTTAGAGGATTGCTTGGCAATGCACTAGTGCTAACCAGCTAATCATCTGGGGAAAATTGCTTATTTGTGCACTTGAAAGGTATAGCATGAAATTTCAGACTCAGAGTAGTCAAATCTTTCCATAATTTTAAGGATAATTATCCCAGATTTTAAAGCTTACTGCTATTTTCCAATATTTTAGGATGGACTATTTTTCACTTCCATAGTGATTTGTATTCCAATCTTTGCAAGTATATATAGGATATGACACATTTAGGAAAAATTTCAATATTTGCTTCAGAATTTATGTGAATATTTGCCTCATGTCTACCTTCTCTCTTTATGTACTCCTTGAAGTGAGTTGGACATTGTCCGTTTCCTTTCTCAGTATTGGGCCCTTTGCATCTTTCCTGATGGTTTAGTCCACACCAGTAAGCGTGCTGTTGTTATTGTCCCTAGAAAATACCAGGCTGAGCCCTGACTCTGAGGCCTTTTACCACCAACGTGTAATATCCTTCTACCTCTTGGCTGCCTCTCAGACCTGCTTCACAGCTTTGCTCACCTCTTACCTGCTCAGCAGCTGTCTTATGTAAAAATACCCAATATTTTCCAAAGTACTCTGCAAAAGTACCTTTTATCACCTTTGTAATATTTGTCTTCATTTCCCCCATCGCACCATTACTTTATAACCCTCTATATAATTGACTTGCAAAATTTAGTTCATTATACATTCTTGTCAAGTAAGCTATTTCAGAAAAATGCTGCAGTCTGACATGGTACCCAAGGAAGCATTTAAACCCATGTGTAAATTTCTCTGGACATATCTAAACATGAATAAGAATTAGACAATGACTTGTTTACACCTTGGGAAATAGTGTAATTACTATAAGCATGATGAAAAAATACACATAGAATAGATTATGAAAGAAAAGTAAGAATAGCTAGGAAAATTTAAAAAGACATTTAAAAATCTATCTGATGGAGTAAAAACACTATGAGTAACCAAATACTGTTTTAAATCACAATGTCAAATTTATCAAGATAAGTTTAGCATTGGACTCATAATTGCAGTTGTTCACTAATGCATAGTTATGACCAATGAGTCAATATGCTTAATGAAACACATTTACACCCTAAAAGACAGCATATATTTATGCAAAAGGATAACTGCAATGGTAGCATGTGACATAAACACCAATGAAGAATTACAAATTGGCTATTAATCCAAAGGAAAAAACTAAATGTATTTTCCCTTGAAATCTGGCAAGATTAAATTACCTGATAGAATGATAGTCCTCTATGTAGCGATCATCTCTATTTTACTTATTTGTAAAGCATTCTATTTTATATAAGACCCCATTATCTCAAAATAAGCATTTTTAAATAAATAAACGGGTCACTGAGAGAAAAAATAGTCACACACATATACAATTATCTTATTGTCAATTATATTGGCTTATTTTTGTTAAAAAGGAAATTATTATTTGTCGATGGCTTCATAAAATCAATCTAAATCTTATAATTTAGTTCATGTAAAACTCAAGTATTTAACAGAGAGAACAGTCATTTTATCTTTAAAAGCGGATTTATAATTACTGAATAATTCACATAAATATCCACTGGCATAACAAAGAAAGGAAAATGTGGCAATTTCCAAACTAATATGACATTCTCACTTGCATTGATTACCAGGAAATTGAAAACCAAGACGATAAAGATAGAATCTCTGTGAATTTTGTAAGCGCCTCAAAGAGGCTCTGGGTCTAAGGACAGCAGAGTTACCAAAATCTTTCAGAGATTTTTCTTTTAATTTTAAAGATAAAAGAATGAAAACATCTTAACAAACACACATACCTTTAGAGAATAAAACCAAAACAATACAAGCAATACACAATTTCAGGCAAGGTGATAGGAAATTAACAATGGTAGTTGTATTACATATTGATACCTTCAAATTGGATACTCAGATCCACAAATATAGACATGTAAGATTAACAAAACCCTTAAACATTAACTGTTCCTTTCGGCAGAGCAGTACAAGTCAGTAGTACTCCGATGTTAGCTCTCCTGTGTACACATGTGTACATACCTTTCCCCTTCTCTCTATTCTCTTTTCCCTCACCTCAGGTAAATGGACATGATAGAGACCATACGCATAAGTGAAAGAAATCAGACCTGCATGTGTAAACACCATATTGTCTCACTAGTGTACGAACGTGAAAGAATTAATCAAATCTAGGAAGTATTGCTAGCATCACCAAAAGCTAAAAGAGATACATGCAAATTATTTACCTGGGCAGTATTCTTGAAGAGCTTTTACCTCATATATGTGACCCTTAGATCTGTCAGAGAATTATTGTCATTTTTAACTGTGAGTGTATGGTAGGCAGTTCATTACAGTAGTCCCAAGAAAGTAATACAACAGAGTACAAAGGGTCATTTTCCAGTCTAGATTATATATAAATGTGTGTTTTCCCTTTTTAAAACTTAATTTATTTCATTTGATTTAGGGTGTTGGTATTAATCCCAGGAGCTCACATTGCCTAAGTGTGCATACTGATGCTACACTATGCTCCTGACCTGAACCTTTACGTTACAGAGTACCCTCAGGTCACTGCTGCCCAAAGTGGACAACCATTCAAATCCACGTACTGCACATGCTGAAGCTTTATTTTATTTTATTTTTTTCTTTTTTTTTTAATTTTATTTTAAAGACAAAAGAATGGAGACATATGAACCAGAAAAGCCATAAACAATACAGAAAATACAAAGTTATACAGAATATAGTAGGGAATTAGAACTAGATGTTGTATTACATAGTTATCTTCACATTAGTTAACACAAAAACATTAAAGGAAATACCAAATTATAGATAAGATAGTAGGGAA